>JAODXP020000029.1:5495432-5506164 GCA_027497455.2 Sardinella longiceps | reverse complement strand
TAAGATCATACCTTATGGACAGAAACAAACAGAAACAGAAACAAACACACACACACACACGTGTTAAGACTGTACCTTATGGATCCATGTATCATTAAAGGTGACATGGGCAGCTGAGATGTTACCCCAGGGACACATGCGGTGTGAAAGGTCATGTGTGTGTTTGCAGTGGCCACCCGCCTAAATGGGTGTGTGTGTGTGTGTGTGTGTTTGCGGTGGCCACCCGCCTAAATGGGCGTGTGTGTGTGTTTGCAGTGACCACCAGCCTAAGTGGGCGTGTCCGTGAGGGAGGAATGTATAGCGTGGGGTGTAGGCCTCATCATTTAAAAGCCACTGCATCTCATACGAGCGCTTAAAGTATGTGTGTGTGTGTGTGTGTGTGTGTGTGTGTGTGTGTGTGTGTGTGTGTGCGCTTAAAGTGGGTCACTGCCTTACGCTTGCATCAGTGCCTGCACAGAATGACATTTGGTGCACCACCCCCCAACCACCCCCCAGTCCCCCTCACACACACACACACACACACACACACCCCTGCCTTCCCTGTGATGCAGCATTCTGATCTTGTTTGTCATGTAGCAACACTGCCACCTAGTGTTCACAGCTTCACCGAGGCCATAGCCTGGATGGACGGACCAGCAAGCAGTCACCCACTCACTCAGATGGCTGCCAAACCAGACCACTGGAGGGGGAGGGGAGGGCGTTGGGTTGCCTCCCTGGTTTGGGGGGGAAGAGGGGAGAGAATGTTGGGTTGCCTCCCCCTGGGGAGTTTGTTACAGTGGGGCTTCTCTCTCTCTCTCTCTCTCTCTCTCTCTCTCTCTCTCTCTCTCTCTCTCTCTCCTGGTCATGCGTGGACCACGGCTTTGCCTCTAGGTCCCAAAGGTGCGCTGTGCTATGCTGTGTGTGTGTGTGTGTGTGTGTGTGCTGTGCTGAACAACGTGGGACTTGTTCCCGTTTCGGTCTGGTGTCTGGTACCAGCCACCTTATTGCTAGGCAGCAGCACATCATTTACAAACCCCAACTGGAAGGCTCAATTTGTAGCAAATAACACCATTGGAAAGCTCAATTTACTGTCATGTGTGCATATCTGACAAATAGCTGTGAACTCGGGGGGCATGGTGCGACCGTTGGTTGATGGCGCCCCACCTGTCGTATGTCTGCTCCCCACAGTTTGATGAGCACTGGCCAAAACAAACATGGCATCAACCTCAGAGGACAAACATGCTGAGCAGGTAGATTTTTATGACACTTTGAAAATGCCCATTTCTCTAGATTGAGAGAGAGAGAGAGAGATTTAGACTTAACCCGCGTCTCACCCGAGCTCGGGACAAACACAAAGACAGAGACAGAGACAGAGACGGACAAATCGAGCAAAACAAAGAGAAAAGGTGTGTGTTACTGTAACCACACACACACACACACACTCTCACACTTCAGCTAAATCTCGTCCATTCTGGAACCTGCATGTGTTCCCATGGTGATGTGTCAGCGGTGTGCTGCTGGCTCCCCCATGAGGCTCATCAGGGAACTGCAGCGTTGCACACACACACACACACACACACACACACACACACACACACACTGCAGCATTTCCACAGCTTTGTAATTAAACTAAAACTGATACATTAATTTGAAGTAGCGTCTTTAAGGATGTTAAATCCCAGTTTGGAAATTAAATGGCTTTGCTCCGAAGCTCCGGCAAATGAGAGAGAAAGTGTGTGAGTGTGTGTGAGTGTGTGTGTGTGTGTGTCGGCTCCGTCGGGGACTTGGAGCGGAAACACACACTGAGTGTATTAGGCATAAACAATTGATCCAAACAGACTAATTACCGTATGTGTTTTACATACACTTATTTCTGCATTGACTATTAATGACGCTAAATGTATTTGCGCTGTTTCTTGTTTTGTCTCCCTATGAAAATGAGACTATCGAGTGTTACAGACGTACACTAGCTCGTTAGCTCGTTAGCGACGACGAGGCCGCCGTGAGCGCGCCATGCATTTTTAACGCCACATGTTCCACAATAGCAACTTCCTGCACAGGCTTAATATTATGCTTCCCCATGGGGGACAAGCACCAGTGTGTGTGTGTGTGTGTGCTGCGCATGAGTGTGTGTGTGTGTGTGTGTGTTGCCATGCAGCGGCGTCTCGTCTCTTTGAAGGGTCTCAGGCCCCAGAGCGTTCGCTTAACTCAGAGGCAGAGCGGAGACACACTCACTCACACACACACACACACACACACACACATACTCACTCACACACACACATACACACACACACTCAGTGAAGCGTTGGAAGCGTGCAGGCTTTAGTTAGTGCGGGACACATACACACACACACACACACACACACACACGCGGTGAAGCGTCGGAGGCGTGCAAGCTTTAGTTAGTGCGGGACAGGCCTTGGAAGTGTTTGAGTTGTTCAAAGGCGGAATCTTGACAGGCCGCCGATGGCTCTCACCTGTAGATCAAATCTGTCGCCGCAAGGCTCAGCCAGACGCTAATTAATGTACCCGACCGCGGCACAGAGGAAATCCGCAAGTCAAGTACCGTACACACACACACACACACACACACACACCGTACATCTCGATTGAAACGAAAGGCCTCTGGTTTCCCCCGACTCCTCCACGAGACGGAAGATCCGAGGAAACGTCTGTCTCTCTCGTTACGCTGGCTGAATAACTAGCGGCCACGCACACACACACACACACCACCACGCACGCACACACACACACACACACACACACGCGCGCGCACTGATGCGGACAGATCTGATCTCTTTATCTCGGTGTCTCTGTGCTCCTCCGCTACTCAGGCAGAAAAGAATAAAGAGAAGAAAAATAAATGGGCTTTGTCATGTCCAGCATGAAAATGATCTTTGGTCTCAACATAATACAAATGTACATGCAGTACACACACTTGCAGTGCACTTTGCTTTCTTTCCATTTACAGTATGCTATTACAGTATACTGACTAAAATATTCTTTCTGGTCTTTATCCACTTGTGCACATGTCCCTTTGGTCTCGTCTCAACATACTCAAAAGTACAGACAGTACACACACTTGCAGTACACTTTGCTGAGTTTCTTTCCATTTACAGTATGCCATTACAGTATACTTACTAAATATTCTTCCTTGTCTTCATCCAGGTCTGTAACTCCCTTGTTCTTCATGCCTTGGACCAACTTGTTTCCACTCCAGCTCATCTTTGTCTCTCTACAGTCACGGCTGGCTCAGGGCAGCGTAACAAAGGAGGGAAGACCACAAACAGATTTATAATATAAAAATAGAGATATTTATTAATTAAAATAACTTAACAACGCAGGTTAAGAACATTCAGTATAAGTGTTGAGTTGGAAAATAAGAGTGTAGGTGTAATCAGGAGAGAGTGTCGTTGTAATGTGGCGTCTGCGTAACGAAACAAAAATGCGATGGGTGCAAGAGAAGAGGAGAAGCGGCGGCTGGAACTCCAGAGCGCTTTTAACCCCTCAGAAAGCAGAAATGACACCTGCGCTCAGCTCAGCACACCTGGTGGAGATGCACAGGAAAGCAGCAAGACAGCACAGGCATGGAGGGGACTCGGCAGGTGCCGTAACACTACAGAGAAAAGCATCTTGGAGAACAGAGAGCACACTCAGCAGGGCTGTCACACACAGTGCGTCAACACACAGCAGACACACACAGCAGACACACAACATACACACCAAGCAGTGTGTGTCAGTGTACAGGTTACTTCAGAGTGCGTCTCCAGTCTGTGATGAGTATTTCACTATTTAATAGCTTTGTCCACAGTGCTAATGCACCATCACTATACACACACACACACACACACACACACACACACACACACACAGTCAGTCTGTGATGAGTATTTCCCTATTTAATGTCATATCTTTGTCCACAGTGATAATGCACCATCACTATACACACACACACAGGTGCACAAACACACACACACACACTCAGTCAGTCTGTGATGAGTATTTCACTATTTGATGTCATATTTGTCCACAGTGATAATGGACCATCACTATACACACACACACACACACACACACACACACATTATAGAAGTATTATACTTAATATAGAGATCAACTCCTATAGGAAGTTTTTCGTAAAGCATTATCAGACTGAATCAAAATAATGACTCCTATCAATAAAACCTGTTTACATGACAAATATAATAGGCCTAGTACAGCCTGTTTAATCTGACTGAATCAAAATGCTAACTCTCCTCTCCACACCTGTTTACATTATTTGGTAGAAAGCTACACCCTGTTTTTCCTGACTCAATCAAAACGATAACAATAATAACCCCTGTCCATAACTGTTTAAGAAGGCTATAATAGATCTATAGTAGCTGTGGGTCTGTGAGGTCGTTTACATTATTTTATAGACGGTTATAATAGGCCTGTACTAGTACCTATAGGTTTGTGTGAGGTCAGGGTTGAAACAAACAGCTCTACAGGTCTATGAGGTCTGCAATAGCTCTATTGTACCGGTGGATCTGTGAGGTCTGTAGCTCTATTGTACCGGTGGATCTGTGAGGTCTGCAATAGCTCTATTGTAGCGGTGGATCTGTGAGGTCTGTAATAGCTCTATTGTACCGGTGGATCTGTGAGGTCTGCAATAGCTCTATTGTACCGGTGGATCTATGAGGTCTGTAGCTCTATTGTACCGGTGGATCTGTGAGAGGTCAGGGTTGAAACAAACAGCTCTACAGGTCTATGAGGTCTGCAATAGCTCTATTGTACCGGTGGATCTGTGAGGTCTGTAGCTCTATTGTACCGGTGGATCTGTGAGGTCTGCAATAGCTCTATTGTACCGGTGGATCTGTGAGAGGTCAGGGTTGAAACAAACAGCTCTACAGGTCTATGAGGTCTGTAGCTCTATTGTACCGGTGGATCTGTGAGGTCTGTAGCTCTATTGTACCGGTGGATCTGTGAGGTCTGCAATAGCTCTATTGTAGCGGTGGATCTGTGAGAGGTCAGGGTTGAAACAAACAGCTCTGTCAGTTTTATTCTTGGAGTTTTAGCGTGGGTGTAAATCACTAAGCCTGCTGCTCTTTCAAGCTCCGAGGGAGGGAGGGAGCTGTCTGTCTGTCTGTCTCCTCTCTTTGTCTTTCTTTCTCCTCTCTGTCTGTCTTTCTCTTCTTCTCTTCTTTCTCTCTCTGTCTGTCTTTCTCTTCTTCTCCTCTCTCTGTCTTTCTCTTCTTCTCCTCTCCTCTCTGTCTGTTTTTCCTTTCTCTTCTCCTCTCTCCTCCTGTCATCTCCGGAGCTGCTCTAGAGATTACCCTGCAGGGTCTTGACAGTAGAATGGCATTAAGACTTGGCAGCATTAACTTCTTATTATCACGCATTCAATGAATGTAAAATTGGAATTCACTAAGACAAACTGACAAACGCAGTGCTAAGTCTTTGTAAGGAAATGAATAAAGACCTGGTTGCCCCCATGCTCTGAATTCCTTCTCTGGATTCTTTCTTTTTCTTTTCCAGACAGCAGGGGGCGCAGTAGAGCTGTGTGGCTCGGATTAAGGCTGGGTTGTTGAGTGCACCTCAGACTCTCTCTCTCTCTCTCTCTCTATCCACCCCCTCACTTCTCTCTCTCTCTCTTTTTCTTAAACATGAAACTATGCAGAGTAGTAGCCTAGGCCTTGGTGACTTGTGGGGCGGTAGCCTTGGCTATCCGATGAAAAACAAGCTTGATCGCCTGAATGGAGTTATTAAGCCTTTTGAATAGCTTTGGCCCGCCTAACCTAGGCTAGGGTAGAGCCGGGACGAATGAAACGGGGGACGAATGAAACGTTGCGATTTTCTCCGAGTGTAATAAAGATAGACAAGCGTGTTTGGGTCACATGATAGCACATTATAGCCTCCACTTGACTACCAAATATCTTTTGGCTACGTCTTTTAATCACGGAGTTATAGGCGATGAGCGTTTTTTGATGGTCCAAAGTAAATTTATTAAACGGTTGAATTTTTAAAATACCAACAACTATTATTCATAAAATTATTCAACTTTATGCTTGTTCAGCAGCCCAATTGCTGCTCTTTCCAATACCAAACTTTCATTTAGCCTGGTAGTTCACACGGAATGTAAACCATGCTACAAGGGCAGCAGCCTGTGGAGGGACGAATGAAACAGACATTTCATTTATCACCACGAGGGCCTTTGGCCCATATAATCAAGTAAATGCACATAAACCTATGTTTTTACAATATGTTGTTCTTATATGATCAGGAAAAATCAGTTTTACAAAGATGGAAATGTATCTGGCTCTATTTGGCAGGGGGTCAATTTTTCCAATGTTAGCCTATGGAGAATGGTGCGCTATCGGGAAAGGCATGTGCGGCCATTTAACTCCTGTATCTAAATATTCAAATATCATTTTGCATGATAGAAACGTGATATAAACTATATTTCTTACTGCTGCAGCTGAAAAAATGGGATAAACATCCACAGAAAATTGTTTCCTCATAACCGCAAATTATACGCTTGGTGGTGATGGCAAAGAGTTCTAAATAGACACACACCGTGAAGTATGTCAAAGTCAAAAAAAATCTCAAATGACACCTTTTAAAATACATATTCATAATAATTAGTAAAATATTATATTTGGTTGTAGTTTACTTGATTTTAACTAACTGTTTCATTCGTCCCACCTACTGTTTCATCTGTCCCTGCCAGAGGGACGAATGAAACAAAATGCCGGTCTCATCTTTCGCGCAAATTATTTTTGAACGGTTTCGTCTAGGATCGTAAACTCAACTGCATTCAATAGAGGACAGATGTGGGTTGCTAGTGACAAAACATTAGATGTCAGTCTTGTACAACCTTTTAGTAAATTACGTTCAAGTAAAAACTGTTTCATCTCGTCCCTGCTCTCCCTACTTGCTCTGCACGTGATGAACAAGAACACACCTTAACGGTTATGCTTTTATGAGCTTCATAGTCTCTTAACTCCACTCTCCTGTCTCACCTACTACCACTACCTGTCATTCAAAAACGTGAACTTACCTACGAGCTAGTCTCAATGAGTCATTATGTGTCCCCCACCCTACTCTTCAATCCCAGCCCCGCCCGGCCCAACTTCCCGCCTCCCTCCCGCAGTGTCTCTGTCGATCGGACGGGTCGGTGCGTCCTTTGGTGATCTACATTTCACAATCGGTGACTCATTCTCACGAGTGCCGGCTACACGTGCTTCTGACTCATCTCGGGAGGCACGATTATATTATTTCCCCGATCCGCCACGCACAGGCGATTGCGAAGCTGACTCGAGGACCGGGATAGACTTGGGTGAATGATTTCTGTTGTCAGGACCTCAGTCTTCTTCTCGGAATAGACCGAGAGTCTCTCATTCACTCTCTATGGAGGCATAAATTATTCTGAAGCGTCGCTGTACAGTAAAGGGATGCGATGCCCCGTACAACTCAGTAGAGGGCGCTCACGGTCACTTTCCCGTGAGCTTCGGAGCTTTTCTATTCCGATTTTATACCCATTACTGGTGTTCAGTCAAATTGACCCCAACATGTTCTGAAGGATCCAAACATCAGGGGGTAGGACGAGATGTCTCTTAAATGAATTTACTACCACTATCATCTTTTTTCTCTGAGATTAGACTAAGGCAATAAACTTTCAGGCCTAAAGACATTCATCTTGTATATGTATGTTTTCCTCTATCTAAAAATAATAAACAAATAGGTCAACTTGATCTAACAAACACCACACAAGTGTGAATGTTCTTGCACACACACACACGCAAGCGCACACTAACGAACACCACACAAGTGTTAATATTCTTACACACACACACACACACACAGCAATCTAACACCACAGAAGTGTTAATATTCTTACACACACACACACACACACACACACAGCAATCTAACACCACACAAGTGTTAATATTCAAAATGGTTAAAGAAAAGAGGATGTTGCTATGCCACCAGTGGTTTAATATCTGCATGTCTGGTTTTTCTGAGCATTCACACACACACACACACACACACACACACACTTACAAATAACACAAGAACTTGACTTGGTCATTTTATATTGATTTTATTTTATTCATTTCTTTTAAAACCAAGACAAAGTAAGGGGAAAACGGGGAGTGGAAACATTACAAAATAAAACCCTTGAGCTGGTCGCCGATCCCCCCCTCACACACACAACATGGCTGCCACACACACACACAAACATACACACACACACACACACACACACACACACACACACACACACACACACACAAACATACACACACACCAGGTCAGAGGCTGTGGACTCAACAGTAGGCACACTGTAGTGACACACTTTGCCTTTAACTTGTGTGTCTTTCTTTCAAGGTTGCCACACTTTGCCTTTAACACTGGAGTGTGCAGCAGCCATGCAGCGTGAGTAAGTACCTATAACGACCCGAGCATCTTCCTGTGCCATTATTTAGCATCTGTGTGTGTGTGTGTGTGTGTGTGTGTGTGTGTGTGTGTGTGTGTGTGTGTGTGTGTGTGCAGGACGGTCTCAGGGCGAGGCCTGTCTTCTCTAAGCTGGACTGAATAGAATATTGCACTCCCCAGAGATTCCAGACTAATCTGAAAGCATGGTTGTTTAAAAAGAGGAAGAGACAGATTGTGTGTGTGTGTGTATGTGTGTGTGTGTGTGTTTAGAGAAAACCCTGTGTGTGTGGTGTGTGTGTGTGTGTGTGTGGTGTGTGTGTGTGTGTGTGTGTGTGTGTGTGTGTGTGTGTGTGTGTGTGTGTGTGTGTGTGTGTGTGTGTGTGTGTGTGTGTGTGTGTGTGTGCAAGCAAGCAGGGTCTCTGGTCTGGCCCCTATCCAGACTCCAGGCAAAGATTAATTAAAATGGAATAAATAGAGAGGGGACACTTGAGGACCCCTCCGACCCCCCCACTCCAAACCCCCCCACAGAGGCAAGGTCCCAAGAGAGGGAGGGTGTGTGTGTGTGTGTGTGTGTGTGTGTGTGTGAGAGAGGGGGGGGGGGCAAAGTGGAAGGAGCTACTGCATTTATAGGATCCTGTTCAGTGTGTGTGTGTGTGTGTGTGTGTGTGTGTGTGTGTGTGTGTGTGCGTGTGCGCGTTCCATAACACCCATGCCCATCCTACAGTCAATCCAACCAAAAGAACTTGAGTTTGTGTGTAAAGGAGGTTGTTGAGAAATCAAATTTGAGAAAGTACACAAAGTGTGGCTCTTGGCTATCGATAGATACCAATAAAGGTTATTAATACAAATCATGAATAATAATATCATTACAATTTCACATGTATAAATCGCTCTCGCTCACCGCTGCTTCATTTTCAAACATTTGTCATCTTGTGGAATAAAAACAAAAATAAGAATAAAAAAGGCTATCCCATGATTCTCTCTGGGTAAAGGGGGCGGGATCAGGATTGGGGGGGGGGCGTTCGCCTTGTGATTGGCTCACAGGCCAACAGGAAGTGAGATTCTAAGCCCGTGATTGGTTCACAGGTAACCAGGAGGTGGGCCTAATCGGTGTGCTTTGACCTTTGACTCAAATGATACAGCTGGTGTGTGTGTTCCGCAGGCAGGCAGGCCCGTGTTCCTGCGCACGAGCCCGCCCTCCTCTGACCTTTAACCTTTAACCTCTAACCTCTCCGCTCGGACTCCACTCCAGACAAACAAAACCATCACAACCACCAGATCACCGCTGCCATCGCCACCATTGCTGCCTCCGCCCCGACACTGCAAGAGTTGGCTTTGTTGCTTTTGCTGTTTTTATGCTGTTTAAACTTTAAACACTTTATCATATTGAGTTTGGTTTCTACTTCTTCTTCTTCTTCTTCTTCTTCTTTGTGGTCTTCATGTTCATCATCATCATCATCATCATCATTATTATCATCATCTTTTTTGCTGTGCAGGCCCTAGATAGGTGGACTCTCGCTAGCAGGGCGCTGGTTGGGCTTTTGGGGGTGAATGCGGTTACTGGATGCAGCAGTTGTGTCCGTTGGAGTCCTTAAAGCGCAGACGCATCTTTGGCCGATACTTCTCCAGATACAGCAGCTGCTTGGAGTTAAAGGCCCCGCGGCGCTTTCTGATTGGGGGAGAGAGAGGGAGAGGGGGGAGGGAGAGAGAGGGAGAGAGAGAGAGAGAGAGAGAGAGAGAGAGAGAGAGAGAGAGAGAGAGAGGGGGGGGGGGGCAGAGAGAGAGAGAGAAAGAGAGAGAGGGAGAGAGAAAAAGACTATTTATGTATTTTTGTACGTGCGGTGGAAAAAGTGCCTGACATCCGCGCTCATGCACAGACCTGTTAGTTGTTTGTGTTGTTCTGCCCAACTGTAAATAAACAATAACAAAGTATACTCCTCCTCCTAGTTCTCATGGACAGCTTTAGCAGATATCAACTGCTCATAACATGGATATGGATGCTTATAACGCATAGTACCGTCTTATGAAGTGGTCATCACGTGGACAAGGATGATTATGACATTTACTGTCTATTAACTGCTCATAACATGAATATGAAAGGTTATAACTCATACTTGCCGTCTTATGAACTGGACATGACATGGATATGAAAGGTTATATCAACCACTTACGGTCTTATGAACTTGTCTATCAAATACTTACTGTCTTATGAACTGGACAGCATCCTCATATTTCATCCCACATTCAATTAAGGCTAGGGCCACCAGCACAGGAGCTCTGAGAGAGAGAGAGAGAGAGAGAGAGAGAGAGAGAGAGAGAGAGAGAGAGA
>JAODXP020000029.1:5452932-5467932 GCA_027497455.2 Sardinella longiceps | reverse complement strand
ATATGTTTCATAGTAGCCCATGAGAGCCAACGCAATCTAGACCCTATTGATAACAATGACAAAGTTATGCGATCAACAGCAGAATAATGATCGGTTAGGTGACTGGTAACATTAACGACCATTTTTCCAACTAAGGCGAGGTGTACTTCAAACAACTAACTTAACGTCAAGTCGGAGTGTTTAGACAAGACTGCCTCACAACCAGCAGCCGACGTTTAGTCTTTTCGTTAATCGGTAACGTTAAGATTTTAGCTTACCAATTGACTGGCAAAAACTGGTACAAACTAGCCTGCTAGCTCGCTCCAATCTCCTGAGACGCATACCACGTTAACTTGTATGCTAGCCATCCGCAGACGTGTGTGTAACGTTATAACCTACAAACCTCAACGCTGTAGTTACTTACGACAATGTTATCGCCGACTTTCAGCTTTGAAAGAGCCCGATTCAGACATCTAGTGTAAATCCATAGCTGCACAAGAGCAAATCACCAAAAGACACGGCAAAATCATCTCAACATCTGGATTGTTGCGAGCTAACGTGTCAGACACAGAACAACGCTGGTTGTGGCTACATTGGTAACGTTAGCATAGCAAGCTAGCTAGCCAGATTAACGTTACCGCTACACAGCAAAGAAGAAAGACAGGCGCACAAACACATCTCCCAGATATAACGTTAAATGCCAGTTCTTCCCGATAAAAACTTTGCAACTCTGTTCCATATGTTCTCACGGGCTAAACAACTAAAGTACAGCAGTAGATCGAGGTGAAGTTTCTGAAGTAATGTTAGCTCTGGCTAGCTACTTATGGCAGCCACACAAACACACGCGCGCGCTAACGTTAGCTTCCAACTCCTGTCGAGTTTCATGCACTTGGTGAGCTACCCGCTTTCTTTTTAAAAGCACTAAAACATTCCCTTAATAAACTTATGCTTGTGGGATGTCTGAGAATAGTTTGGAATCATAATGACACTTACAAAGAGCAGGCTGAACATTGAAATCCCGTGTCAATCCCAGAGAATGTGGCTGGAGAGCTTTAATCGCTGGAAGGTCTCTCTTCCTCTTCTTCTTCGCTGCTAGGACTGAAGCCGAAACCGAGCTGCTCTCCTCTGGTGAAGAGACTCGGTCAAAACTAGACGGTAAACGCTGACGGCCGGAAATGACGTTGAAATCTCGCCGTTATGTCAGTTGCCTAGTAGCAGTGTCAAACGGCCTGCTTATATATACCTCTAAACAATATTTAAAAATATTTACTCTAAAAATTTGAACTAAATTGATAATACCAAACCCCCCTCTACCATTGTTTTTATTCGGTTTTGTAACTGTAACAGTAACCGCGAGATTCTGTGAGAACGTACGGTAATGGTTTACCGTCTAGTTTTTACCCTCTCCTCAGGGCTGCCAAGGAGGAGTTACCAGTTACTCACCATGGCGTCATCGCTACGCAGGACACACGATGACAGCTCGGCTGATGTTTTACAAGCTGTCGAGAGCATACGCACAGAGACAAGGTAAGTCAATGTGCCCTGTTCATGACCGTTTTGAACCGTTGAAAAGGTTTTGTAGAGATTAGCTACCCCCTCACTGTAAACATTCAATGCCAAGTCAGTCGGCTACTTCACAACAACTTAAATTGTAATTTAGTAGCTTAACAGCTTGGCTTTGTTGGGATGAGGTCAGAAAGTCCCTTAATTGCCCTTTCCTCAATCAATCCCCAAGGGCTCGATGACTCACATTGTGATGGGGATGTATGTCAACAGCAAAAGTGTGTTGGCTATTTGTTGAAAAGATTACGTCAACCAACCTACATATCAGACCTCCTAGCACAAAATATAGGTTATATTATGGAAACTGGGTATAGCTATAGGGCAAGTTGATACCCTTACCATATGTCAATCTGATAGCCTAACTGTTGGCTGTTGTCACAACAGTGGGTTTCCCCTTGACTTTTGTTTTCTCCCTAAATTTGGTGGTCTGTCGACGGCGCTAAAATGCACTTTGACCCTGATAAGTCCAGTTCTGTGTATTTTGTGAACACTTAGCCTACAGCACTGTGCAAACACTCATCTGGTGTCATCTAGATTGATGGGGAGAATTATAAAAATATTGACTTTATTGGCATTTTTATTTTCCATGGTTAGGCCTATATTAAAGTTATAACCAAATATGGTTTGGACCACTAACATCAACTCTCACCGGAGAGCAGTAGCCTAAAACGGGGTTAATTTTATAGGCCTCCCAGACAGGACATGATGATTGAATGATGATGTTTGAATAGGATTCCATGGATATTGCATTGAGTTTAATCACTTTTTGTGATTATGAAACTTTACATTTCCCGGCCCTTTTGGAGAGCTACCCTGAAACCGGTGGCTGGATTCTGATCTTTGGGCCCTAAAGCAGGGGCCTACAGTGCTGCCCCTTTGGAGAGCTACCCTACCCTACGGAAACCTGTTCACATGATAGGGAGACCGGGGTAAGATGAGCCACAGGGTAAGATGAGCCACCCCCTTTTTCTTGGAAACCATAAACAAATTTTATCATGTGTTAGGATTTGAAGGTAGAGGGAATCATTACCCTCTGTCTGTGAAAAAAGCAAGTACATGACAAATGTGGTTTAAAAGATATGAGTAAAAAAGTGTTTTTTGTATCACGTGTGAATTTCTTCACATCCAGTGTTAAGATGATTTAGAGAAAACCTGAATAGAATAATAATCAAATGCATTATATCTCAATTAGTGCTCTTATAAGCCATTATGTGATTGCTAAACAAAATCTTGAATGTGACCCTAATTTGCTGGGTGAGGCATCTTTTCCAAAATCATGTAGTGGGTTAAATTGAGCCATCAGGCATGGGGCAAGTTGAGCCTATTCAATTTCCATATGTCGAAAAAATATATATGTATAATCTGTTAAATGGATGAAGATTAGTTGTGCTCTTCACAGACATCTCCAAATAACACATTTTAAATCTCCACTAATGAAAAATGTACTATTTTTCTTAGGTTGATCATGCGGTCAGGTAGTGCAAATGGACGAGGCTGCAAAAAAGGCCAATAGCATTCCTTCCTTGTCAAATTTTTAAATGGTTTTGGTCTATTTTGCTAGGTCTCAGACTAATAGTCTGTTTGCTATTGTTCTGTTTCAATATTTGAAGAAAATGACTATGATTTTTAATAAAAAATTTGTTCTGGCTCAACTTACCCCTACATATGGCTCAACTTACCCCGCACATGGGGCAAGTTGAGCCACGAGACCACTTTTTTTGAAGAGGTCATATCTCCTTACCTGTGTACACTATGAAAGAATAACTACTTTCAGAAGAAGCAAGACACTTAAATTTTTTTGTTTGATGTGAAAATTGAACACCAAAACCTAATCAAATCAGCAGAATGATGAAGAATGTAAAAATTGGCTCATCTTACCCCGGTCTCCCCTACACTACTCAACCAATGCAAGTCAAAAACATAGATTCAAGATTCAAGATATCTTTATTACTTCTCATCATAGGTTTGAAGCCTATAAAAGAGTAAAAATTCTTGTGTTTTGTCTCCTCAAAAAGATAAATAAATGAAAGGTGTGTGTGTGTGTGTGTGTGTGTGTGTGTGTGTGTGTGTGTGTGTGCATCAGAGTTTAATTTATAGTTTCATATTAAATTTTCTATAGTTATTTGGTGTACTGTATGTTGGTAGGTATGGGTACATCCCATTCCAAAATTCCTCACTTCCATCCTTTCCTCTGTCCTATAGCCCCTCCTCTCGTGACCTTTCCTCTGTCCTATAGCCCCTCCTCTCGTGACCTTTCCTCTGTCCTATAGCCCCTCCTCTCGTGACCTTTCCTCTGTCCTATAGCCCCTCCTCTTTCCTCTGTCCTATATCCCCTCCTCTTTCCTCTGTCCTATAGCCCCTCCTCTCGTGAACGGACACACGGACGCAATGGCTGGTCGGCTGGATGGAGGAATCCACGGTACAGACAGATGTTACGAACTGCTTGGCTCAGGGCAGTGTAGCCCCGCCGCGGGACGACCTATCACGCTGATCCTATAATGCCTAACACTAGAGACCTTTCATCTAAAGATAGGACCTCCTAACAACGCAGGTCCTATAGCACCTCCTCACGTGTACGTGTTGCGCTGGCCTATAAGCGCGTACGTGCAATCAGTAGACCTGTGGTCCTCTGTCCTAATAGCACACACCTCTCGTGACCGTGCCTCAGTCCGAGGAGCCGCGGCGGCTCGTGACCTTTCCTCTGTCCTAGATCCCCTCCTCTCGTGACCTCTCCTCAGAAATCCAGGATAGCACCTCACGTCATCGTGACCGCACACTCTGTCGCTACAGCCCCTCCTGTTGTGAGAGGACACAGGAGAGAACATGACAGCAAGGAGGAGGGGCTAGGCAGGGCCGTAACACAGATATAAAAGGTGAAGTGTCTTATTAATTAATGCATCACTATTATGAGACATCCATTACTGATGCAACAACTGACCCAAATTTCATCATATGGAGACTATACACCTGTTGCACCGTTACGTTGCATCATAATTATGTTACGTAATGTAATTATGTTGTAAAAAAGGTCCGTAGCTCCATGCACTTAAGGCTGCACTAAGCACTTTTTTTTTATTTAAGCACCTGGGAGAATACCACCATAAGACAACTAAGATCTGTACTGTATTGCATCTGTTTCCTTTTGTCCTACAACCTAGATATGGCAGAGAATGTTGACCTAAACCACTCAGTTGTAATTTGTTGATTAAACAATCAAAGTTCCTGTCAGAATTGCCATGTTTTTTTATTTTTAATGTTTCTATTTTTAATTTCTCTTGCTGCAAACAGCCATATGAATTTTCTTTTGCAAAGTTGGCAAAATTATATACAAATAAGTGGAACCAGCTACAGGAAGTTTTAAAACTGAACCAACTTGTGTCTGCAGACAAATTTAAAGCATTGATAATTGATATGAATCCTGTACATAAGTGTTCTTGTTTTTGAATTGATTTTTTTATTCATTTTATTCTTAGAAGTTTTTTTTTTTTGTCCTTTGTCTTTTTGTTTTCCCTTGTGTACTTTTGTTTGTTTGCATCTTTTTTATTGTCAAATCAGGGCAATGCTGTAAAAGAGCTTGATGCTCAGTCATTTTTCCCTGAAAAAACAATGGATGATGATATATATATAATTAATTTATTGGACGTTGAAATGACAGAATGGGAGGGTAAGCCAATGATGGCATGTTCCTGGCAAACACTATCCTGCATTCTCTCCGCCAAGGAGACACCTGTGCTTCCTCGCTTATCAGACCTTTCTCCTCTCTCCTCCGCCAAGGAGACACCTGTGCTTCCTCGCTTATCAAACTTTTCTCCTCTCTCCTCCGTCCTCATTCTTCTAACCTTCTCATAGCAGTCAGAGAAATGAGACCTCCTTGATGATGTTGAGCCTAGAATGAGACCTCCTTGATGATGTCGAGCCGAGAATGAGACCTCCTTGATGATGTCGAGCCTAGAATGAGACCTCCTTAATGATGTCGAGCCTAGAATGATTTCCAGGGCACAAGGAGAGAGGACTGGGGTCTGAGGGAGCATATTGAAACACACTCTACTGTATATTTACTGCAGCAGACCTAAGCATCCCAATGATCATTTGTCTCCCCCTGTTGTTGAAACAATGTTATAGCACCAGCCTAATTTTATCTTAAATTTGAGAATCCTAACTAACCACTTAACAACTTAGTTAGTTTGTAAGGGGAATTAACATTGAAACAAAGTTGGTTTTGGAAAGGGACACCTGGCAGGGTAAACCCAGTCTGCCCTCAATGGTGTGGGACTGAACTCTCGAGTCGACTCACCGACCTCAATGGTGTGGGGCAAAAAAGTCCTCTTTCTGAAAAAGTTAGAGAAACACTGGTCTACACTAGACTCTTGAGTCAACTCAGTGACCTCTTGTTTCCAGGGCCAGTATGGACATTACACAAAGTATTAAGATTGCTTTTTTTTTTTTATTTAGCAAACATTTTAATATAAACTGCATCTAAGTTAAATGCAATAAAATGCACTCTTATAAGATAACCAAGGACAGTGTTGCCGGCATTCTCACTGGTTGTGTATCATATAGACCTGTACAATGGCTGGATCGGGATTGGTGATTGGTTGTGAACGATTCCTGTCCATTCGCTGGACTCCAGATGAACTTGCCGAGCAAATCCAGAATTCCCGGCAGGGTATGTGTCGATTGATTCTGTGCCATTTAAAGGTACTTAGGGGGCCCAAACAAACAGGTCATGACACCTACATAGGCCTACATGAACCACATTGTTATTATCTTCAAGCATCTTTTTTTATTAATATAATAATTTGTGTTGAACCTACGGTTATCTTACTCCAGCCTAAAGTCATATTTCATTAAAAAAAAAAAAAAAAACTTGGCTAATGATTAAACAAAATGATTAACGAGTTAATCCCAGGGGCCCCTATCAGCCTCAGGCACTTGCCTGGTTTTCCTGTCCTGTTGCGACGAGACGGCCCTCCATTCATCCAGACTGGCTTACCCCAGCTCCCATTATAAGTTGTATTGAAACATAGAGTTTGGACTGAGATATTGAATGTTTCTCAAAGTCAAGAATGCTTCCTTGGAAGAACGCTCGCCTTGGATGTTGTACACTCCAAAGATGAGGTTCCGTTAGTGCAGCCTTGAAACATCTACAAAGACTCAGTCCTCAATAGAATAGAATTTAGAATTATCCTTGACATTGGAACAGTGCTTGCTTGGCGACACAATGCCGTGGAATGCTTGGAAAGACTGACTGGACTTTGAGAAACACTGATTGGACGAGAGGAGTAGAGGAACTCTGTGAATGGCACGCAGTGAGAAGTGAAAACCCAAACTCAGATGGAGACATCAATACAAGAGAGGATTTAAAGTCTGATTGAGACATCAATACAAGAAAGGATTTAAACCCGTGGAGACATCGATACAAGAAAGGATTTATTGATGTTGAGTCAATACAATCAAGTATGGTAGATTTTGTATGAGTAGACAAGAACAAAAATCCAAACAGAACAAAATTAAAACAGTTCAGTCAAAAAAGAGTGCATTTTAAACCCAAATCCTATTGCATCAAGCATATGCAATAGCCAAGTACATGACATGACAAAAAACAAACTATAACATTGTATGTAGTAGCCTAACAAAACACAAAAAATAAAGGCAAAAGAAAAAAAATGTCCAAGATAATCCTTCACAAAAAAATGGTAGTATGATAACAACAATGATATCTTTATCTGCATAGTTAATTAATTCATTAATAATGTCTCCTATTCACCAGACAAATATAAGGCTTCCATGGTGAGTTCAGACACTCTTGCTAGGATATCTCAACAGTATAAATACACCATCATGGACTTCATGTGCAAATGAAAACAACCTCTTGTAGGCTACTATATGTGTGTCTAGTCTAGGCTACACAAACACCTATGATGTCCCTTAAAAAAGCAAAGCAAGCCATTCTACAGTCAGTCTCTTGTTGTTGTTTTGTTTATTTGAAGCATTTGTGAATTAACAAAGTGATAAATATGATAAAGACCTCCATAACAAAGTGTGATCCCCATCTGTGGTGTTTTTACAGGATGGTACTGTATACTGTATATATATGCTGATGAGGTGCTGTGCTGTAGTGTTTTTACGGGATGGTACTGTGTACTGTATATATGCTGATGAGGTGCAGTCTCATCAGATCAGGAGATGCCTAAAGCAGGATCAATGAATAAAATCTCAGTCAAGTATCTGCTCATTACAACTCAAATCAAATGTAGTCTAAGAAAAAAGACGTCCATGATAATATACAAACCTTTCCTTTAACAGTGGAGAAGCGTAGAAGTGTGTGGGTGCACCAGTGCCTTTGCAGTGACTTATGTGGGATCAATTAGTCAGTGATATGAAGGACAATTTTCAATAAAATTTAAAAAACTAAAATGTTTTCAACCAATTAGTCTGTGTGTTGGACGGCAGATGGGGAACCACTTAAAAAAAAAGACCCTTCCATGTTTTGCACAGTGGAAACTGTTGCGACATCTTTTTTGCCAAACATTGTCAAAGGATTAGGCCTTTGTGTCTAAGTAGGAGACCCTTTCCCAAAGAGTTAGTTGAGTTATAATTCATTGTGTTACACCTCCTGATGCCAAGCCTGGGATATTTTTTTATTATTTTTCTAAGCAACATCAACTGGGAGCAGCACGCTCTATGGTATATTTCAACTGGGAGCAGCACGCTCTATGGTATGTTTCAACTGGGAGCAGCACGCTCTATGGTATGTTTCAACTGGGAGCAGCACGCTCTATGGTATGTTTTGCCCTCAACAGCACCTTCCAGGCAGCACAACCTAGATGCCGCTACCTTAACCCTAATCCTAACCCTAACCCCCTTAGCCTCCACCTTATGCATTGACTGATAAGGGGGTGGGGTAGTGTTTTGAAGGCAGCTCTACCTGGAAGGCCTCGTTGAGGGCAAAACAAAGACGGAGCAGTTCAGCCCAACCCCTGAGTGGGGCCTCATCAAGCTTGCAGTGTCATGCAAAGTCTTTCCCAATCCTTCTGTAACTGATTGCTTTCTTTGGACTTCTCTTACGTTTCAACCCCACCTGAACAAGTTGAAAGTCACGCCAACACTCTTTGCTCTGCTTGCACAACCCCTCTGAGCCGTGCCTTCTTAGTCCCTTTAAACAGTGAGAGTTTAAATCCTTCACTGCCGTCCAACAGACTACTCAACTAAGCGTCCGCTCTGGGATTAAGCCGTGTGGTGAAAGATTGACTCTGTGAACTTTTAGACGCTACATCCTGTTTTCCCAAGCCAGGTCATAGGGCCATTTAAATAGTATACATTTAATGGGCCAGGCCTATAGGGCCGTTTAAATACTAAAGATTTAATGGGAAAGAGTTCCACTCTGCTTTTAGCAAAAGATATCAATGGCCTCTATAGTTGTTATGCAACCTTTATACAAACTCTACTTGTTTCTAGGACAGATGTCTGCTATGATCACCATGTCAATGTAATGATTGTCTTAGATGTACATAGATGCAGGTTTGTGGGAGCCACGGTTATGGATCTGAATTGCAAAGCAAGGCCTCTTGGTCTGTTATTTAACTCAGGTAGACATGGAGGAGCTGTCATGGGACTGCCACAAATCTCAGTAATAGCCTACCCTTGATGTCAGGTTACAAAGCACACAGATTGATGTAATTTTAAAAAGAAATATTGCCCTATTTTTGTTCTTTTTAAAAAATATTTGTGACTTCCTTTGACTTTAATATCTATGTCTATCTGTAATGTACAGTAAGATACTCTTAAGGTGTGTCTTTGAGTTTATTTGTAAATTGCACAAGAGCAAGCCAATGTTAGACGCAGCTTTGGTCCTTTAAGGAATCAAGTAATTATCAGTATTCTTCTTAAAGCCATACGCCTCCAGTAACAACACACTGCTCTCCCACCTTTGCCAGAGTCAAGGGAAGTATTGCTCAATGGAGAATTGAAACACAGAACAAAACAAAACAAAAAAAGACAGAGTATGAAAGGAAAACAAACAAAGAAAAAATACAAACAATAGTTTCATTTAACTATGAGCACCAGAAGTATCCTTTCAGGGGAAAAAAACAAACAAACAAACAAGAAAATTGACAGAATAAGTAGGTTGACAAATAAAGGCAAAGAAAACTATTAATCTTTTATTCCATGGAAGAGTTGTTTTATTGAATGTATTTATACGAGCGTGTAAGTGATACACAGTTATGAGGGTGATTCTGCACTACGGTGGGGTCTGACAAGTTTAAATAAGGAGATACGCATCATATAATGGCCAATGCACTGAATTACATGGGCTGGGACTGCTGCTAGGGGAGACAAACCAACCCCAGAGTCTTCAGAGATTTGGAAAAGCATTTGGAAGGCAGAAAACATTTGGCAATATGTGCAGTCACATGGGTAAGGTAAGTCTTCTTGACGGCTTCTTAAACATTGCAAAGTAAGGCACTTAATAGTCTGATTCCGATAAACAACATCATCAATACCAATAACGACAACATAATAATAATAATAATAACAACAATAATAACAATAATATAACAATTACAATAATTAATATCATATGGGCTGAAAAATAGAAAATAAAGACAACATTTCAAAGTAAAAACAAAACCAAGAAGAAAAATTGGACATTTGAAAGAAAGAGCCAAAACATAAGACACAGCATGAAGTCTCCTCCTCTCCTGCCTTTCAACTCTTGACTTTCATACGCACGTTCATACAAGTCTTTCTCTGTCTTTCTTCATTCCTGCCGCGGTTGGTTGGTTGGTGTTTGTTGTTGTTGTTGTTGTTGTCTTGATACAGGTGTTCCTGGCGCTCCGGGCCTCCTTGCCTAGGCTGGACTGGGCGGGCGGTGGGGGGATGGGGTTGAGTTGGGAGGATGGGGAGCAGGGCCGGTTCTAGGCATAGACGAACTAGGCGATCGCCTAGGGCACCAAATATCAGGGGGGTATCACAATACATTTTTAACTTTTTTTCTTCAGTTATTCACTTCTATTCCTAGAAAAGAATTTGGCGTAGGGCAGCGCAAGGGCTAGAACCGGCCCTGGGTGGGGGACGGGGGGCGGGGTGTATTATGGGATGTTTGGGGTGGGAGTTGGGCGGAGGAGGTTATGTGGGGCACAGCAGAAACCCTGAGAAGGACGAGTGGATGTACTCAGTGGAGTAGAGGCCGTTGGCCTGGTCGGACGGCATCTGGACCCACACCTGGTCGTTCTCCTTCAGCTCCAGAACCGCGCTCCCTGAGGCCTGGTCCATATAGCCCTTCTTGTACTCGTCGTAGGTGTACGTGGCCGGCACATTGTTCTTGTACAGCGCCACCCAGAGGCTGGTTCCCTTCACGTGCACGTGGTAGGCAAAGTAGTAAAGCCCTGCCAGGGGACTGGTGAACATGCCTGTAGCGGGGTTGTAGGCGTTTTGGCCGTTGTACAGGGTTCGGTCGAACTTGATGGGCATGCCGGAGGGAGGGAACGGCGTGGACAGGATGGCGGTGAATGCTGGAGCCATCGCTGCAGTTAACACGGCGCCACCTAGCTGTGGTTTCGCAGGCTTTCCGTCTGGTACCTCGTCGCCTCCAATTCCCCCCAGTGCGGACACCACCTGGCCGTTGCCGTTGCCTGGAGGTCCAGGAGGCCCGGGTGGACCAGGGGGTCCTGGGTTGCCGTTAAGTCCGGGGTTTCCAAGTTTTCCTGGCGGACCTTGCGGCCCAGGCAAGCCCCTTTCTCCTTGCTTTCCCAGCCCCTGTGGCCCTGGTGGTCCCAGATCGCCTTTGCCTCCCGGTATTCCCTGCGGACCCATGTGCCCTGGGGGACCCTGGGTACCTGGAATGCCGGACTGACCGCGGGGGCCAGGTAATCCAGGGAATCCATTCTCGCCTTTTGATCCAGGTCCGCCTGTGAGTCCTGGATTTCCGGGCAATCCGATGTGACCGCCCTCACCTTTCGGGCCAGGTTTTCCAGTGGCCCCGTTCGGACCTGGAAGACCCTTATCTCCTGGGAGTCCGGGCTTTCCAGACATTCCTGGCGGGCCTTGATCGCCTCTCAGCCCAGGGAGACCCGGAGGACCAAGGGGTCCGATCTCTCCTTTAAACCCAAGCATGCCAGGCTTCCCTGGTAGACCCATCGGACCTTGGACTCCTGGAGGTCCTGGCTGCCCGTTTGGACCGTTATCTCCAGGCAGGCCATCCAACCCTGGTTCTCCTCTCTCGCCAGGCGCTCCTGGTAAACCAACATGGCCCTTGTCTCCCTTTGGTCCTCCCAGTCCGGGCTTACCGTAGCCTGGTTGCCCTGGAAACCCTGGAGTGCCCCTCAGTCCTGCCTCTCCTTTGGGGCCCATTGGCCCCGGCATCCCTGGCAGACCATCAATACCAGGCTTCCCTAAGCCGTTTGGCCCCGGAGCTCCCGGAGGCCCGGGCATCCCAGCTACTCCAGGTTGGCCAATATCGCCAGGAAGCCCTTGATCGCCCTTTGGCCCGTTCAGCCCTGGCACCCCGTTGAGCCCTTGTTTCCCAAGCCCAGGGGCGCCAGGAACACCAGGAAGACCCGGTGGCCCAGAAGGACCTCTCGGTCCGATCAGACCTGGCTTGCCGTTTCCGTTTTCTCCTTTCAGTCCACGTTCTCCAGGGATCCCACGGCCGCCTTTGGGGCCCGGCTCCCCTCTGGATCCTGGGACACCTCTTCCTCCAGGGACCCCTGGTTTGCCGTTCAGAGACAGACCCGCAGGCCCCGGGAGCCCAGGCTGACCTGGCAACCCCCTGAGACCCGGTTCTCCTCGTGGGCCACCGTCACCGTTGTTTCCGGGCATTCCTTTGGGGCCCATCTTGCCTGGCAAGCCTGGCATCCCGGGCTTTCCGATGCCAGGGAATCCTGCAGGTCCAGGGGGGCCGGGTTGACCGTTCAGACCCGGTTTGCCCAGTCCTGGTTTGCCTGGCACACCTGGTGGCCCTGCTGGTCCTCTTGGACCTGGTTTTCCTTGGGGGCCTGGCTCACCTTTCACATCCATGGGGGGAAACTCTGTAAGACACAACAAGGGGGAAATGAAACCAGGTCAGATTGCTGATCATGTACTGATGCCATGACCATGTTTAGGTGCTGCATCAATGTCAGTGTTGTACATTTATTATTAGTCAAGAATCAGAAAGTTGTGTGTATGTTTTGAAGTAAAAATAATAATCATCATCCTAGTAATGCAGATGTACCAATAGATTTGTTTTCCTATCATGGTAACTAGAGATGCACCAAAATGGATACCGATAACCGATAATTATTGGTTAATTGTGGTTCTGATTCCGATACAATATTTTTGTAGATAAAAATAAAGGGTACTTTACTGAGGGATAAGAAATATTCATTCCCTCCACTAGGTGGAGCTGGGGGTTAATAAATTATGTATTGGCTATTTAGCTAAGTTACAGAAGTACTGTGATGAAAACAGATGATGGAACAGCACACACACACACTTACTGTGCTACAGCACCATAGAGTTCTATCAGTAAATGTAGACAACGTCGGTTTGACAGCTCACAGGTCTTGAACCCACCAACACAACACAACACCACAACAAACCCACGGCGTGGGAGTGTAACACTCAAACCACTGAGCTGAAAAGTCCAGGGTAGTAAGCAGTTCACTGTGCTACACTGTAAAAAAGGATTTGTAATGCTTACTTGAAAAATGTGTGGAAACTCGTTGCATCAAATGGGTTAAGTAACTATAACTTTTCTTTTTCCAAGTTAGAAGCACTTTAAATCTAAAAAGATAATTTATAGTTACTCAACTCATTTGAGGTAACGAGTTTCCACACATTTTTCAAGTAAGCATTACAAATCCTTTTTTACAGTGTAGCACAGTGATTGGAACAGAAGGATTTGGAACAACATAGGCCAAACCGAAATGCAAATGCGAATTAAATGAAGTTTAAAATGCTCTGTATCAATCATTAACCATGAAGATCAAAAGGTTAATGGACTTGCAAGCAATATCCATCATTCTGTCCAAGTTGGTTCCTCTTGAATGCAATACAAGCAAGTCTAACCCATTCAGTTTGGGGCCCCAGGCAGTTGCTTGGTTTGCCCGTCCTGTTATCTCATCCCTGATTATGATAAGAGTATCTCTCCAAAAGGTCAAAGGAAATATAAATATATCTCTTACTATCTAGAAATAACGGACACCCTGATAGCCAATCAGAAAACAGTATTCCATTCCACCGGGTGATAAATGCCAATAAACACTACTAAATGGAGATCAAAGAAACGTGAAGTTTTAACAGTTTTACAGTTATTGTGGGGCGGCAAAAATGTTTCCGTGTGCCGCCATTGGCCCCCTAACCGCACTTTGAGAATCTATCAATTAGACCAGCAAATCTAAAGAAGCACACAGTTCTCTATCTCAGAAAACAGCAGCAGCCGCACATGGGGAATACAGTGTACCGACCAGCATGGGCCACTAGGGGGCAGAAATGGCACATCAGTGATAAAGTTAAATACATCAACAACATGTGAGTCATGTTTTCAAACTTCTAGCTGAATTTACCGCTGCGCTGTGATCACAGGAACATCAAAAAGTGTGTGTGTGCATGTGATCACAATAGTTACAGTGATCACATGGACACACACATACATCCATACACACATGTAAATTGTAGCAAATTGTGTGTGTTGTGCAGTGTGTTTTCTAGTTGCTGCTTTAGGACTGTGAGGTTAATCCTTTATCCCGTTTTGAATGTTTTCCCATGTAGCAATTGATTCATAGAGACACTGCATTTTCTTGCCTCTGACTGCTTTAAAGTAAGCTTCTCCTTGGACTGGCATACAGTGTGTGTGCGTGTGTGTGTGAGCGCGCGTGCATGTGTGTGTGTGCATGTTCTCAGTAAAACTCATTTGTTGAAATACAGTCGTACACAGCAGTTCACATGAGTGTCAGATGAAAAGGGAGAACACACACAGACACACACACAGAGAGAGAGAGAGAGCTCCACAAATAAGCTGTGCTGACCAGCTAACTCCAAAAACAAGAGTAACAGCTCCCAGATGGGGTGAGGCAAAGGCAAACTCTCTCACACACACACAGACACACACACACTCAAACTCCATCTCCTCTCAGTGTTTTTCCCAAACTCAAACTCCTCTCCATTTCCTCTAACATTTTTCCCCAAACCAAACTCCCCTCGTCTCAGTGTGTTTTCCCAAACCAAAGCAATCAGGGGTTTTATCAGTCCTCCACTCTCATGCCAGGCTCAGGGTGGCAAAACCACACCAGTCACAATTACATTCAATACTCTCACAAGAACAGAGAGAGAGAACAAGGGAGAGAGAGGGAGAGAGAGAACGAGAGAGGATAAAAAAAGAGTGCTAGAGGAACCAGAAAGAAAAGAGGAGAGCACAGAAGAGTTTCTGAAGAGACAGAGAGAGAGAGAGAGAGAGTACAAGAGAGAGAGAGAGAG
>JAODXP020000029.1:5427240-5429740 GCA_027497455.2 Sardinella longiceps | reverse complement strand
TTTTACAAACTGAAACATGCCTACAATACTACCAGGGGTTGTATGCAAACACTCACCAGAAACTTGGAGATACTTATCATGGATGAAACGTTTTTAAAACCTTGATTGTTAAGCTAAATTTATCCCAGTCATCCGTCCATCCTAACATCCCTCACAACGTTTTTACAAACTGAAACATGCATACAATACTACCAGGGGTTGTATGCAAACACTCACCAGAAACTTGGAGATACTTATCATGTTTATTTAATCCATAAATTTAATCCACAACTAAGTACAGTCAAACAAAGCAAGCACAGGGTTTACTCACTGCCTGTAAGTTACTGTAGCCTATGCGATTTCGCTGTACGGCGCCATCTGCTGTTTCGGAGAATAATGCCAATACGGCGCTTCTGTCGAATTTGGTCGTGCGGCAGGTATAAAGAGTTCGTACGAACATGTGACGTCACCGATGGCGCGCGCACCAGTAGACACGTCGAGTATGTTGCCACCTTAAGGGGTTCAATTCTGCTCTAAACAGTGTGTGTGTGTGTATGTGTGTGTGTGTGTGTGTGTGTCCGTAGGGCACTCATAAATTAATTAATCTATGCCCACCATAGTTTTACAAACTTGCTCCAGTGTAAGGGGTTCTGTAGGCTATGGTGGGCTAGGTCTGTACAGCAACACACGCACATACAACACACACATACAGACCACACACACACACACACACACACACACACACACACACACACGAAACACACACACTCACCTGACTCTGCACGCCACATAGTAGTTCATCAGCTGCCGTCTGCAAAATCTCAGCCTGGCCTGCTTCACACAGCACGTGCACACACACACGGAACGGGTCCTCACCTACACACACACACACACACACACACACACACACAGTAAACACACACGGAACGGGTCCTCACACACACACACACACACACACACACACACACACACACACACACAGTAAACACACACGGAACGGGTCCTCACACACACACACACACACACTAGGCCTGGGACGGTTCATGTATTGTACCCGAACCGTTCGGTACACTCGTCACGGTTCGGCACGTGTGTGAACCGCACGGTTCGATGGTGCATACGCAATGTGGCCATGTGCCTGATCTCAGTGTGTTTACCTGACGGTGAAACGTGGAAATAGCAAGTGGGAGACAAATGGAAGGCCGACCTGAGATAGAGGATGCACCAGCGTCATATACGTCTGGAGTGTGGGTACTGTGGGAGAATTTTGGATTTAAAGTAAACTATGATGATAGTTGGAAAAAAACAGTTGATAAATCCTTGACCGTATGCAAGCATTGCACTAAATCCATCGCCTATGCTAACGGAAACAAATCTAACATGCTAACTCACTTTAAAAGACATCACCCAAAAGTACCCATTGGCAGCGCAAGGAAGAGATAGCCGGTTAGGAAACAACTGCAACTCTCCGACGCGTTTAAGTGCCAATTTAGAGAGGGCGACAGCCATAACGAGAGCAATGGGGATGGCCATAGCTAAAGACATGTTGCCTTATAGCGTGATCGAGGGTGAAGGATTTCAATATCTGATGAAAGTACTCGAGCCGCGATATAATATTCCCTGCCGTAAACATTTTAGCACCGTTGTGATTCCAAAACTATATGAAGAGACACGAGGAGAAATTGTTGAGGAACTCTCCCGCACCGACCATGTAGCTCTGACTACAGATGGGTGGACCTCCAGGGCCACCGAAAGCTTCTTGACGTTGACCGCTCACTAGGCTAGCCTAGTTTAAAGCAAACGGTAGACCTTTTAACTTCAATCTAAATGGTAGAAATGCAACTAAAGCGTTCACTTCTGCGCCGATAGGCATGGA
Source organism: Sardinella longiceps (assembly GCA_027497455.2). Taxonomy (NCBI): domain Eukaryota; kingdom Metazoa; phylum Chordata; class Actinopteri; order Clupeiformes; family Clupeidae; genus Sardinella; species Sardinella longiceps. The sequence goes on along the minus strand of JAODXP020000029.1, from coordinate 5,427,885 downwards.
TTTCCCCGCACTGGGAAATTCAATACATTCCACTGGCTTCCTGTCCAGTACAGGGTCCAATTTAAATTACTTTTAATGGTTTTTAAAGCACTTCATGGCCTGGCCCCTAGCTACATAGCTACTGCCATTCATCCCGCTATTGCTACCAGGTCCCTGAGATCCTCCAGTAAAGTGTCGTGCTCCTTCAGTGCTGCCCCGACGTAACCACGCCTACACAGACCGTTCTGTTTTTAAATCCAAACTCAAAACACACCTTTTCACACTTGCATTTCCTACTTACTGCTAATAGGCTATGCCATGTCTTGTCTTGTCAATAAGTATTGTGTTTTGTATCTTTGCTGCTGATGTTGTAATCAGTTTTCTTTTTATGTTTATTTCCTGCCTATTTACTATGTTGACCTATGTACAGCACTTTGGTCAGTGTAAACTGTGTTTAAATGTGCTTTAGAAACAAATTTTACTTACTTACTTATGTACAGCACTTTGGTCAGTGTAAACTGTGTTTAAATGTGCTTTAGAAATACATTTTACTTACTTACCTATGTACAGCACTTTGGTCAGTGTAAACTGTGTTTAAATGTGCTTTACATTTTACTTACTTACTTATGTACAGCACTTTGGTCAGTGTAAAGTGTGTTTAAATTA
>JAODXP020000029.1:5407240-5409740 GCA_027497455.2 Sardinella longiceps | reverse complement strand
TCCCTTCCAAAGTGTCTGTCACGTGACACAGCAAGTCTTTCCCATTCACCAGAATAGTAGTAGGGTCATAAACCTCACTTCCGTGACCATCTTCTGGCTAATATGTTTTGACAACTGATTTGGCTTCTATACACCATTTATAAAAAATTTAGCCCCCATGTCCCTCGCAAAAATGTCGGCATTTTTTTCTAGAGGGCCGAATCCAAAATGGCTGCACGCGTCATCTTGAAAAAGTATTAAAGAAGTGTTATTTCTACCAGAGCACCTACAGCTATGTATAAGTACATTATTTGTGGTAAATAGACCCTTAGAATTGTGCTTCTGACATTATTTTGAGATTTCAACATCATCTTGGCCCTGAAATCCAAGATAGCCGCCATATGCTAATAAACAGAGTAGAAAAAGTAAGGAAACTTGATTTTGGCCCATTATATCTCCTCTTTAGTAAGACCAGTCTATAAAGTGTTACATATCATTTTCATCGTTGATCTGTCCCCTTTACAATGAGGTGTAGCTTGCAAGGATCGGGCAATCATGGAATGAGCAACGCAGCCAAATGTGTGAGCAGTGCCAACCAAAAATGTGCCAAAATGGCCTGATATACTGTTCTGTTGGTATAGCCTTTGCTTGGAGCATTGGAGATTGCACTCTTGCACAAAACTGAGGACAAGAATAAAAAAACATGTTGGCCATACACTTTACACTCAGTGTCAGGGCTCTCAGTAGTGTTCCTCACAGTCTGTAGTGAGAGCCGGTTTTGGTACAGTTTAGTTGAGCAAATCTTGTAAGTGTCTGGCAGGAAACCTACGGTTCCTTAGTGCAGCAAAAGTGAGAAACTGGTCTTCTTGAGTTGTGGTCTACACCACTCTATATGCTGGGACACCAACCTCGGGTTGACCTATTGCACAGGCCCTATCCTGAAGGAAAAAACATGGCATCTTTCCACCAGTGTTGCTGCTTAGAGAAACCACAAACCCAACATTTGCAGAACCCATGCTCAGGTGCTAATTTAGGCACACCACTGACATCACCACTGACATCACCTGGCAGCATTGAAGCTCAAAACAAGATGACTAGCAGCAGAACACCATTAGTGGCCATTTTGGCACATTTTTGGTTGGCACTACTCACACATTTGGTGATGACCCTGATTACCCGATGCTTACAAGCTATACCTACCTCATTGTAAAGGTGACGAAGCAACGATGAAAATGAACACTTTACTGATTGGTTTGATTAAAGGGGAGATATAATGTGCTAAAGTCAAGTTTCCTTAGTTTTTGTGCTTGGTCTGTATAATTTTTCTTTTAACCAAAGCACCTAGAATGATGCATGAAGACTCATTCTGGGGGCATCCGTGGAGTACCGGTCAGGGAGTTGGACTGGGGACCGAAGGGTGGCCGGTTTGACTCCCGGCCGGCACAAAGAGGAGGGTGGGGGAGTGAATGTGCAGCGCCTCCCCATGTCCGGCATGTCCCCACAGATGCGGTGCCCTTGAGCAATGCACCTAACCCCCAAACTGCTCCCCGGGCACTGTACTAACGGCTGGCCACTGCTCCGTGTGTGGGTGAATGCACCCTTCCCAACAACTGTGTGTGTGTGTATGTATGCATGTGTGTGTATACCCCCCGGATGGGTCAAATGCAGAGAAAGAATTTCCTTCCCAAAAGACAAAATAAAGTACTCTTACTCTTACTCTGAGGCAATTTGAGCATAAGAATTATGATCTTGACATCATCGTTGCTTCCTGTCTTTAGTTCCTAGTCCTGCGCTTCCTTGTCTCCTGTGTCTCCTGGGTTGTGCCCTGATTTGGATTGTGACACCATCCAATTCAACCATTCTGTCTGTGGCTGATTGACATGGGATGGTGCTTCAGGGAAGGATGGCGTAACGTACTAGATATGCCTAGTAGTTGGCACGGAGGCAGTGTTAGCATAAGCTATCTTCAAAATGGATGAATGATTATTTCTTTTTCATGTTCTTCCAATTCACTGAACAAGCTTAAGCCATGGTGCTACTCTTTTGATCAGCATAGTTGACTTGTCTTGTGAACTTGAATAGTTCCTGTTGGTGGGACAAATAGATAGGGAGTCAGTCTTAATGCTGATGCTGTGATATGTTTTATTGGCTGGGAGGGCCAACAGTTCAGTTTTGGAGAGGTTTTTGTTGGAGATGGTTATCTTTCATCCATGAAGAAAAAGATATAGCTAGGTATCATTTGTATAGCAGTGGAAGGAGAAGCCATGCGAGTGTATGACTGGGCCTCATGATGTTGCATACAAGGCAAAGAGGAGGGGCCCCAGAACCAAGCCTTGGGGTACTCTTGTGTTGAGGTGGTGTGTTTGCCCTAGCCATGACATGTTGAATGATCAATCGTCCAGTTAGATAGGATAGGATTCAAATCAGGAGTGTACTTTGCCATCAATGCCCATGCTTCTGAATTTGTTAAGAAGAATGCCCTAGTCACATTCTTTCCCAGATGGTGGCCATCTTGGTTTAT
>JAODXP020000029.1:5379740-5394740 GCA_027497455.2 Sardinella longiceps | reverse complement strand
CTACACTACACCATTTCCACATTACACCATTTCTACATTACGCCATTTCTACACTACACCATTTCTACACTACGCCATTTCTACACTACACCATTTCCACATTACACCATTTCTACATTACGCCATTTCTACACTACACCATTTCTACACTACACCATTTCTACACTACACCATTTCCACATTACACCATTTCTACATTACGCCATTTCTACACTACACCATTTCTACACTACACCATTTCTACATTACGCCATTTCCACATTACACCATTTCTACATTACGCCATTTCTACACTACGCCATTTCCACATTACACCATTTCTACACTACGCCATTTCCACATTACACCATTTCTACATTACGCCATTTCCACATTACACCATTTCTACATTACACCATTTCTACACTACACCATTTCTACACTACACCATTTCTACACTACACCATTTCCACATTACACCATTTCTACACTACACCATTTCCACATTACACCATTTCCACATTACACCATTTCCACATTACACCATTTCCACATTACACCATTTCTACACTACACCATTTCTACATTACGCCATTTCTACATTACACCATTTCTACATTTTCCCACAAGATTTGAAAAGAATTTCACTTTAATTACAGAATTTGTTTTGAAATAAAGAAATAAATGGGTCAAAAAACCAACTAAGTGTAACGGGCGTTAGCTCAGCCCTATGCACCCACTCTGCGCTGTGTGTATGCAATGAAGACTCTACGCTGAACTCAGGAATCAGACTGGTTTATTCTCTCCAATCGACCTGATGAATATTGAAAACAGGAGAGCACACACACGATGACACACGATCACCCTCAAAGTCCTCTCTCAGTCAGATAGAACAGCAACTCACTTATTGAATGAATTAACAAGATAACTGGAATGATGGCAGTGAAGTACAGTACAGCTTAACAACACATACCTGATGAATATTGAAAACAGGAGAGCACACACACGATGACACACGATCACCCTCAAAGTCCTAACATAAAAGAAACAACTTAATCGACAATGCATAGAGGATGAAATGGCGGCATCATACACTTAGTGAAACACGTACTAGTTTCTCAATATTCAAAGTTATTGTCTGTAAGCCTTTATAACCTGAAATAATTTACTTTCATTCTAACCAGTTTTTATACGTACCTCTCTCAGTCAGATAGAACAGCAACTGACGAGAGGTCAAAAATCAACAAAGAAAACTTATCGGACGGCTGTCACAATAAAAGTCCAAAATGAAAATGCATGATAACACTACATAATTATACTCTGTTAAAGAGTTTTGGTGAGATTTCATTCACAAAGTAAAATGCAATTTTAACCTGGTTACATTCACCCCCCCTGAAATCCACCAAAATCCCCAATCCTACACCACATTGACAGATACGCAATATGCCCAACCCTGGCAAACCCTGCCGCAAGTGTAAAGAGAGACCAAGTCTACATGTCGACTGATAAGTCACCCCAGATAAAGGGTTCAGGAAAAAAAACATCAGGCTGCTGAATCTCCTGAGCACAGTGTGACGCCTAATACGCCACACAACACATGGCCCTCAAAGTACTTGCCACATAAACACATAAGTATCAAAATGAAAAGGAAAAAAAGGAAACTTACATATTAAACACCTATGTCAGAGAACCCATCCCTAAGACTCAGGGAAGAATAGTTGAAATGGCAACTAAAAGTGTATCAACCCTTCAAAAAAGGCCTCTGAACTAAGGACTCTATCAACCTGTTCACTGACTTAACCAGCCTACCCGTACGTGTCCTAACAGGGCCATCAGTCCCAGTGTATGTATGTGAATCAGTGTCGACTGGATAAGTGTCATAAGGTGCAAGGGAAGCGGACGGACTGTTCGTGACAGGACCAGTAGGGCAAGACACTGGAACGGACTGGGTCAAGTCATCTGAACCAGTCAAACCCGACTGATGCGAGACCTCAGGTGATGGAACTGCAAGCATCCCACCATCTATGGAACATGGCAAGACCTGAGCATCAACAACCTGAGGCAACGCATCAGGAATCGAAACCGTGTCATCGCCACTATCCTGATCTAACTCCTCATCGGTCACTGACAGGTCAGCTGCGGAAGTATGTGTGCCTTGGAGTGCCTCAGGGAGTGGCAAAAAATTGACCTCCAATAAAAGATTTCTGTGTACGACTCTTGTGTGCCCCCTTGCATCCTGTATTTTGTACACATGAAGACGGGGATTCGCATCGACAACTGTATATACACCATCCTCCCATTTGTCGGCCAACTTTTTCTTTCCCCGTTCCCCTTTATTAGCTACCAAGACCCGATCACCCACAGACAGGTAGGTGCCCTTCACACGCCTATTATACTGCTGGGCCTGGTGCTGCTGCTCAGTGGAAGAATGCTTCTGTGCAATTTCCATGGCACTCTTCAAGCAGGAAACCAGAGACTTAGCATACGTGTCATAGTCCGCAACTGCAGGATCATTCAAAACCTGCTGAAACATTACATCCACTGGCAGCCTGGGCACACGGCCAAACATGAGAAAGAACGGCGCGTAACCTGTAGTCTCGTGGATGGTGGCGTTATAAGCAAATGTTAAAGTCTGAATCTGTTGTGGCCACTGACTCTTATCCTTAAGAGGGAGGGTGCGCAGCATATTCCCCAGAGTGCGATTGAATCGCTCGGTCCCCCCATTGCCCATCGGATGGTAGGCCGTTGTGTGGGATTTTGCCACCCCAGCCAACCGCAAGAGCTCAGCAAGTAGCCTACTCTCAAAATTGGCGCCCTGGTCAGAATGGATCCTTTTCGGGAACCCATAAACACAGAACACATTATCCCAAAGCTTCTTGGCGACCTGCTTCGCTGTCTGATTCGCACAAGGGAATGCATGCGCCAGTTTGGTGAAATGGTCAGTGACCACTAATACATCCACAGACCTCTGCTTGCGGTCTTCCGCCGACCAAAAATCCACGCACACCAACTCCATAGGCGCGGAGCTCTTGATAGATTCTAGGGGAGCGCGAGCAGCAGGTTCTGGCGACTTTCCAACTACACATCTTGGACAACACTTGACATATGAGCGGATAGTCTTCTCCATATCAGGCCAATAGAACCGTTGCCTGGCAAGTGAGAGTGTACGATCTTGGCCTTGATGGCCAGCCAAGTCATGGATGCCAGACAATGCCCTGTCCTTTAAACTTTGAGGCAACACATACTGAAATCTCTTTGACTTGGAAAGCGGATCTCTCGTCACCCTGTACAAGACACCATCCTGTACTCGCAGCTTGTCCCACTGCTTAAATAATCTGAGGACACTCGGATCAGCACCATGCTTCTCACGCCTAGATGGTGGCCTCCTAGCAGCGACAAAGGGCAACACCTTAAAGATGCAAGGGTCCTGTTCTTGACTCAACTGCAACTCTTGGGCTGAGAACATGGGCAATGCATCCTGACCGCCCGGAAGTCGCTGGACATGTTGGGCTAAATAGAGTGCTCTAGTTTCCGCTGCATCCTGCCAGTCGCAGTGGACTTGACAGAGAGCCCTGATCTCACCTGCACTTAACACACCCAAGGACGCTGAATCTCGCTTGTTGGTTTGTGACTGGCAGCGGACTCTGAATACATCCAGCACAGAATCCTCAGCGACCCCATCAGCTTCCTCAATGAGCATAGAGTATGGCTCCTTGAGCAGTCTTTGGCCAATGCATTTGGTAAAGGGGTCACGGCTCAAGGTGTCTGCCACCACATTCCTTTTCCCAGGTAAGTGCTTGAGGTCAAATGAATAGGAAGCGAGCTTAGACACCCAACGGATCTCACAGGCGTCAAGCTTTGGCTTGGTGAGGAGGTAGGTAAGCGGATTGTTATCCGTCCAAATAGTGAAGCTGCGTCCCTTCAGCCAGTGGCTAAATTTCTCGCACACACTCCACTTCAAAGCCAGAAACTCCAGCCTATGGGCTGGGTACTTCCTCTGAGAAGTGCTGAGCGTTTTGCTCGCAAAAGCAACAGGTCTGGCCAATGATTCTCCTTTGGGCACCTGGGACAAAACAGCGCCAAGCCCATCTAAGGATGCATCAACTGACAAAACAAATGGCTCGTCAAAGTCTGGATGGGCGAGAATGACACATTCCAATAGCATGGTCTTTAACTTGTCAAAAGCAGTCAGACATTCAGCCGTCCAATCAGCAGAGGTGAGCTTGCGGTAAACCCCCTGTGACTTCTTGACCTTAGCCAACTTCCCCCGTCTCTTCTGGCCTGCTGTCAAAGCAAACAATGGCCTTGCGATGGCTGAACAATGCGGGATAAAATGCTGATAATAAAATACCATGCCAAGGAATGATTTGATTCTCTTAACAGACGGTGTGCATCCATCATTTTCCATCAGGTCTTGGATCTTCATGGCACTGATGACCTCAACTTTGTCTGGATCAACAGACACACCCCCACCATCAATGATATGGCCGAGAAATTTGACCTGCTTCCGCAACAGATGGCATTTCTTCGGGGCCAGCTTGAGGTTGTTTTCCCGTAACCTGCGGAACACCATCTGAAGTCTGGATAGGGCCTCATCCTCCGTTGGGGCAAATACAAGAAGATCGTCAAGATAGCACAGGAGTTTTGAAAAGTTCATGTCCCCAAAGATACCAGTCATCACTCTCATGAAGGACGCAGGGCTGTTGCACAGGCCCTGAGGCATGCGATTGTATTCATGGAGTCCAAGGGGAGTTGTAAAAGCCGTGTACTTCTTGTCGTCCTCATGCATTGGGATGTTAAAAAAACCGGAGGTGAGGTCCATGGTGCTAAAAAAACAATTGCCACCCAGGGCAGCCAAGCAGTCGGACTGGTGTGGTAACGGGTGAGCGTCCTTTAGTGTACGGGCATTCAGCCATCTGAAGTCGGTGCAAATCCGCAACCCGCCATCTTTCTTCCATACCATCACCAGAGGTGAGGCATACTCACTCGAAGACTTCCTGATGATCCCCTTTTCCTCCATGTCAGTGAGAACCTGCCTAAGCTTCTGGTAGTGGGCCGGTGGCACCCTCCTGTATGGTAGACGAAAAGGACGATCATCAGTAAGACGGATACGATGTGCGTAGCCCCTCACTTCACCACAATCCAATGAGTCCTTCGAAAAAATGTCTTGATAGTCAAACAGCAGTTGTATAAGGCGGGACTTACAAGCTTCGCTCGCCTGACACGCGTCGACGTCAATGTCACCCAAGCCCACTTCACACAAACCACTGATTGGCTGAGCAGTGAATTGACTTTCGCCTTTGTCAGACACTTGAGTCTCTCCAGCCAACTGCAGACCCTGGAAAATCTCCAGGTCTTCAATCGCTAAGCATGGGGACACATCAGCCAGTTTACTGTTTCTTTTCAGCATGATAGGCCTATCTGAGGGGTTTACAACAGTCATTGGCACCCACCTATCACCCCAAAGAGGTGTGACAAGACGGCCCACGAGAATGCCTCGTGGCATAGCTTTGGAGTTGGTAGGCTCAATGACGACAGTGCTTCCAGGTGACATAGGCACATCAGCAGGCAGTTTTCCCCAGACTAAATGTTCGTGTCTCGGCAGAAGAGTCACTGCCTGAGTGAGCTTGACAGTGCCTATCTTGTCAGGAATGGCACCCCCTCTCCAACGGTCAACATTGGTAAACATAGACAGGAAATTCTCAACCCCAGGGTCAGACTGGTGTTCACGTCTGGAAGCAAGGTCCCAGTAGCTGTCGTCACTCTTCAGGTCATGAAGCAAGTGTTTAATGACATTTGAACCTAAGATGAGGTCGTCAAGTTGGCCAGGCACAACCAGTGTAGGTACGACAAAGCAAACACCATAGATCTGCATCTCTAGATCATACAAACCCTCTGGACGTGTCTGTAGCCCGCCACAGCCAACCAAGATGATATTCTCTTCAGTACGCTGCTTCTCAGGTAAAACGCTAGCAGAACTTAACTTCTCCACTGCACGCCCACTGATACTGCATGCCATAGAGCCAGAGTCCAGCATGCCTTTAAGCTGCACACTGTGATTGACGAGGACGGATGCATAAAACAGCTCACAGAAAGTTTGGATCTTCTGAGTGGCCTGAACAATCACTCTGGACCCACTGGGTGCCCTGGCACAGGAATCTTCATACAGGTGAACTAAGCTATGGTTTTCTGAGAGGGAGTTGTCTAAATCACCCACACTACCCCTCCCCAAGTATGGGCTTAATAGTTTAACTGCTGGTCCTGAGCACCAACACCAGCGCCTGAGGGAGGTGGATTGCGGCGCCGATTGGGCTGAGGACAGTCTTTCTTCCAATGACCGTGAGCCAAACACTTCAAACACCTGTCCTCCCTTCTACAGTGAGACAGTGTTGAGTGGTCATTAGCACTGCAGACTCTGCACATGACCTGGGGCCGAGGCACTGCAGGGTGCTGACTGAAGCGCTGCTGGGTTCTAGGAGAAGCTGCCATCTGCGCATTTTGTATAACTAGCCTGTCCAGTAAGCTAACTAAGCTTCTCATACAATCACTGTCACCGCCTGTGATCGGTGATGCAGCCTGTTGTGGCATGGATGAAGTGACAGTGTCTGAAGGAAGTGGACTTTCAACTATTGGCACTTGACTCTGGGAACGGACTTCCTGCACTGTGGACACATTCCCAGGAGGCTTAGCAGCAGTAGGCCGGGTCTTCTTCTCCTGAGTCCATTCATCAAGCCTTTCCTGGATCTCGCAGGCGGACCACTTATCTGCAGACTTGAACTTGAACACACTCATGAGAGACTGGTCTGGGCAATGCTTGACAAACATCATACTGACCTCATGCCCCGGATCTTCAATCCTACGGCCCTGTCTCTTTAAGCATTCATCGGCCACATCCACTGACTTATTTAGCCGTATCCAATAGTCCATGGCATCCTCATCTGGCTTCGGCAGTGTACTGTAAAAGTCAGCTAGAGGCATATTCGAGTAAGACTGCTCACTGAAATGCTGCTTCAAGATGTTGAAAATCAAAAGGGGGTTCGCCGTGTGATCAAGAGATCTGTCATTACGTAGCTTGATTCTCACCACATCACCCGCTTTGCCCATAAGCTTTGACATGATCTCCCCTGATTGTTCATAGACTGGAATGTTTCGCTTCTTCAAATATGAAGTCATCAGATTTTCCCATTCAAGGACAGTGAATTTGTCTGAGCTATCTCCCCTGAATATGGGAGGCTCCCTAGCATCTTTCTGTACTACCACACTAACACTGGGAAGTGTAGTGTCAGGGGATTGTGAAGGGTTATCAGTGCTGTGTGTACTCCTATCAGACTGTAGCCTGGCTGTGATGGATTCGCCTATCTTGTCAGCTAACTGTGTGAGTAATAAGCCTAAATCAGGATTCTGCTCAGCTTGGTAAGGCATGGTACGATCCACATAACGGGTAGAGGTGAACTGCGGAGTGCCTAAAATGGTCGCCCTAGGCCCTGGTGTCCTTGTCTCTATGGACGGGATTGAAACCCCCCTACCCACACCTAACAGGTACTCAGAAAAGGCACCCTCAGCTTCATCACCCTCACTCCCAATTAAATAAGTCTTACCCTCTGCCATATTCCAATTACCACTGTGCAAAATGTAAAACAAGATCAAAACAAAATCAGAATGACATCAAATTGCAAAAGGGCTCATAAAACATTGACCAATAAGTAGGCCAACAGATAACTAATGCATATAAGCTGACATCACCATATATTGAACACAAAACTTTTTTTTTTTTTTTAGCTTCTATAGTCCATAAAGGAGAAGGATAGAAAAAAAGATCCAGGAAAAATACAGCTAGCTTCGTTACTACGGTAACTCAGTTCGTTGAAAAAATTGAAAAAAGTGTTCCAGTCACAGTCCAAGAAAATAGGCTACCTGGTACCACGAATGAATGCAGTTCTCCCCGGTGAGCGAGCTGACGTCGATCACAGTCCAATCCTTAAAAGGTCACGGCACCATTGTAACGGGCGTTAGCTCAGCCCTATGCACCCACTCTGCGCTGTGTGTATGCAATGAAGACTCTACGCTGAACTCAGGAATCAGACTGGTTTATTCTCTCCAATCGACCTGATGAATATTGAAAACAGGAGAGCACACACACGATGACACACGATCACCCTCAAAGTCCTCTCTCAGTCAGATAGAACAGCAACTCACTTATTGAATGAATTAACAAGATAACTGGAATGATGGCAGTGAAGTACAGTACAGCTTAACAACACATACCTGATGAATATTGAAAACAGGAGAGCACACACACGATGACACACGATCACCCTCAAAGTCCTAACATAAAAGAAACAACTTAATCGACAATGCATAGAGGATGAAATGGCGGCATCATACACTTAGTGAAACACGTACTAGTTTCTCAATATTCAAAGTTATTGTCTGTAAGCCTTTATAACCTGAAATAATTTACTTTCATTCTAACCAGTTTTTATACGTACCTCTCTCAGTCAGATAGAACAGCAACTGACGAGAGGTCAAAAATCAACAAAGAAAACTTATCGGACGGCTGTCACAATAAAAGTCCAAAATGAAAATGCATGATAACACTACATAATTATACTCTGTTAAAGAGTTTTGGTGAGATTTCATTCACAAAGTAAAATGCAATTTTAACCTGGTTACATAAGGAAATATATAAAAAAAGAACAAGCACTAACTAAACTCTATACGGCGGTGGCCCGTATGGACCTTTTGTGCTCTGGATACTACAGGTCTTTGTCTCCCTCTAGCGGCTTCACCGCCGAACGACAGGAAGTTTATTTGTGTCCCCCGGCGCAGCACAGCTGATCCACAGCGACTGTAACTCGACACCAGAGATCGTTCTTTACGGAGATAAATCATGAGGACCCACTTCCTGGAGTCATGAGGCTAATGCCAAATAAGGTAGTTCTGGGCGGCGCTCGAATTTATGCAGTGGAAGTGCTCATTCTGTAACATTGAAGTCTATGAGAGAATCCAAGAATTCCACCGAAATTTTAAAAGCCTTATTTTTCTGAGTAATGGATGTACATTTTGGACATGATATGGTGATCTCCAAAGCCTCCTGCCCCATTTCATATTATTGTCAAGACTATGTGACTCTCCATTCTGTAGAAAATTAACTTTTAATCAGGTGTGCACCAAGTCAATTTTGCATCTAAGGAGGTTGACTGCTTGGGGTGCCAGCTGCCACTGATTAGGGTGGCAGCTCACTGGGAGGGCGTGGCCAGGCTAGTGGCTACTAGCTCGGATGACTCAAATTTGCTCCCATAGACATGAACTACCACGGCTCCTGAAGGATCTGTGTCGACACTGAACCAAGAGTCTCTGACTGAACTCCGGGCGCAGACGAAGTCCGGGAGGGAGGGAGGGAGGGATGCCCGGGAGGAAGGGATGGGAGGTCTGTGAGCTTCGTCAGCTCTGCGTGCGTGCGTGCGTGCGGGGGCGTGCCGTGAAGAGACACCGGGAAATGGAAACCGAAAGTCAAGAGTCCGCGCGTAAAGTGTTCGTATCTCAGCGCTCCAATCGGTTCTGTTGTGTTTCGGTGCAGAAATGGCTTCCAATGTCCGCCCGCTGTGCGTCTTGTGTTTCATGTCGGAGGAGAATGAAGACACGGGCCCGCTGGCGACTAAAGATGACATAACGGCGCATCAGAACTGCCTGGTGAGTCGCGCGCTGCGCCGAGAGAATCTGACAGATTTTGGCCAGTAACGGCAGAGACAGAATAGAAGGACTTTGGTAACGTGTGAACGCCTTTCAGCCAGAGAGCGATCCCTCCCGCTTTGACTGCTTTCACAAGTGTGCTTCACTTCTCCTGTGCGTAAGTCTGGTAGTTTATCGAGTCTGCTTGTGCAAATGCGTCTGAATGGCCGTGCCTGTGTCCTTTAGTCTGTGTGAGTACGGTATGTCATGGTGACTGTGAGTGTGTAGTTTAGTCTCTGTGAGTGTGTTGGTGACTGTGCGTGTTTGTATTTTAGGCTGTCATTGTGTTAAAGGGACACACCAGAGTTTTCTGTCTGTCTTACTAGAAAAAAATAGCAGCTACAATTTAAATTTTCACAAATCAATGTGATTTTGTGTGCAAACAAAAGAGTAACTAACAAGACTAACAAGCTGGTAGTGTTTTGGTAATAATCCTCTTTCTGTGTCTTTTCCACCAAGTCCAAATCTCAGATCCTAAATTAAAGGCCTTAAGTTTGGTTCTCCAAGTGCGGTATGACAAAATAAGGGTCCAACATACAGTAGCACCCTAGCATCCAATAAGTCCAACAGACAGTAGCACCCCAGCATCCACATTCCTACTGGAAGACTAAAAAGTGGATTAAAAGTAATCAAGATGTGGCAAAATATTGTGATTAATAAGATAATTTATTTGAATCGTTTGACAGCACTAATTTGTAACAAAGTTTAATTTGACAGCACTAATTTGTAGCAAAGTTCTCTGAATGCAAAGATGGGAAACCGATTGGCTCCTCTGGGTACAGCATTAGTGAAAGAATTCACTCCTCAACAGGGCCAGCAGGATCCTGAAGAACAAGATTGATGTTTTATCAGCTTGTATCATGAGACTACAGTAGTATCAGATTACGTCCCTGGTGTAGATTATCTCCTGCGGGCTACGGGTCTGAATGTCTGTGATTATATACGAGAGTTGTGACCTCACAGGATAGATGACGAATGTCTGGTTGCGTCTGTCCAGGACTGGTGACTCCAGATACATTAATTATGAGTCTCTGGTGTGTGTGTTTTGTGTGTGTGTGTGTGTGTGTGTGTGTGTGTGTGTGTGTGTGTGTGTGTGTGTGTGTGTGTGTGTGTGTCTGGTTGGGTCTGTCCAGGACTGGCGACTCCAGATACATGAATTAAGTTCAAGTTCAAGTTCAAGTAGCTTTATTTGTCCCAGTTTGGGCAATTGTTTTGCAGCAGTAGCACACACACATACACTTCCACAGGCACATACACTTGCACACTTCCACAGGACATTATAAAAATAACAAATAAATAAATAAATACACAAAAGATAAAAAAAGCTATGGGGAAGTGAGATGCACAGTATAAAAGACAAGCCTATAAAATAAATAAATACACAACCTGGCATGTGGCTATCTGTGTTTGTTAATGGAGTTAAGCAGCTGAACAGCAGAGGGAATGAAAGAGTGCTTGTATCTGTTTGTCCTGGCTAGTGAGTATTTAAAACAGGAGCCAGAGGGCAAAAAGCTGAAATTCACTGTGCAGAAGATGAGTGTAATTATGCAAAATAGTTTCAGACTTCCTGATTGCCTGTTCTTCATATAAAGGAGTCATGCTCTTCTGTTCTATTATGAGTCTCTGGTTGGGTTTGTAGGGTCATGGTAGGGTCATGGTAGGGTCATGACCCTAACCCTAACCCGACTCCAGATACATGAGTTATGGCCCCAGACAAACACAGCAGCAGGAGGGAACAGTAAAGGCATTGTGAGGACAAGAAAGAAACCTGTGGGACCAGAAATTGCACTCAGCTGTGGGTGAATAGCGCCATCTACAGGCCAGGTCATGTCATAACAATTGGATTCATTTGTGGTCAAACAGCCCCATCTTGTGGCCATAATAATGTAAGAGTGTTGAATATGTATGAGACACAAAGCTTTTGATTGGTTAAAGAGGTGACCAGAGTGACCGGTCTGATTGGGCGTCTGAAGAGATGCTTAGTCTCAATGGGACCCAACTAAAGACTCAGAGATGCTTAGTCTCAATGGGACCCATCCTGGCTAAATAAAGACTCAGAGATGCTTATAGTCTCAATGGGACCCAACTAAAGACTCAGAGATGCTTATAGTCTCAATGGGACCCAACTAAAGACTCAGAGATGCTTAGTCTCAATGGGACCCATCCTGGCTAGATAAAGACTCAGAGATGCTTAGTCTCAGTGGGACCCATCCTAGCTAGATAAAGACTCAGAGATGCTTATAGTCTCAGTGGGATCCATCCTGGCTAAATTAAGGTCAAATGAAAATAAGGGAATTGGGTCTCCAACTGAAACAGGCAAACAGGAGGAAGTTCTGAGAAACTCGATGAAACTTGTGCAGACTTGGACCAGACACTCAGCCTCTCCTAGTAACATTGTGTGTGTGTGTGTGTGTGTGTGTGTGTGTGTCTATGTGTGCAGACTTGGACCAGACACTCAGCCTCTCCCAGTAACATTGCAGAGCCTGTTTGGTTCCTCCATTATTAATGTCACTGTGTGTGTGTGTGTGTGTGTGTGTGTGTGTGTGTTTCTATGTGTGTGTGTGTGTGTGTGTGTGTGTTGGACCAGACACTCAGCCTCTCCCAGTAACATTGCAGAGCCTGTTTTTTTAATCATCAAAGCTGCTGCGCGGCCGGTAAATTAACCCCAGAAACGTTGCCTGGTCTTCGTTATTAATGTCACTGTGTGTGTGTGTGTGTGTGTGTGTGTGTTTCTATGTGTGTGTATGTGTGCGTGTGTGTGTGTAGTTGTACGCATCTGGGATTTACTGCAAGAACTCTCCGGTGTTTGACGACCTGTTTGGCTTTTCTGTGGAGGACGTGAAACAGGAGTGCAGGAGGGGAAAGAAACTGGTGAGCAGACACTTACAGACTTCAGCAGACTTCAGCAGACTTCAACAGACTTAAACAGACTTTAGCAGACCTAAGCAGACTTTTACAGACTTCAACTGACTTTAACAGACTTAAACATACTTCAACTTACTTTAATAGACTCTTACAGACTTTTTACTTTTAACAGACGTAAACAGACTCTTACATACTTTAACACACTTACAGACTTCAGCAGACTTTAAAGACTTCAACTCACTTAAGCAGACTTTAAACACACACCAACTGACGTTAGCATGCTTTACCAGACTTGCACACACATGTCTCAGTCATTCCACACTGACAGTAACATTTGAAATCCTGTAACATGTGGAATTGTGCACAGCGTCCCACTGTAAACTGATCCTCTTAGGAGAAGAGCGTGTTTAAGCGTCCCAGGCAGACTCTCTGAAGAACAGAAACACTAAAGTGATCCTCTTAGGAGAAGAGCGTGTTTAAGCGTCCCATTCAGAGCGTTACACAGTTTGGAGGAGTAGCTGTGTGCATGTCCCATTATCTCTTGTTCTGCATCAGAACTTTACACTATGAGACGTCTCTCTCACACACACACACACACACACACACACACACACATACACACTCATACTCATACTACACCATGGGATGTCTTGACACCAGAAACCCTATCTCACATTCCAATCAATATCCCCATTACCATGGTAACTGATCAACAACAATATCCCCATTACCATGGTAACTGATCAACAACAATATCCCCATTACCATGGTAACTGATCAACAACAATATCCCCATTACCATGGTAACTGATAAACAAGCCCCCACTTGTCCTGCCGTGATGATAATACGCAATGATTGATAGTAATAATAATATGCAATAATTAAAAGTTGACAAATGTAAGCTGCGTTTATGTCTGCTGAATGTAAATAAAAGGATTACATAACGGAGTGAAAATGTGTGTGTGTGTGTGTGTGTGTGTGTGTTATAGTGGTGTCACGCGTGTAAGAAGAAGGGAGCCACAGCAGGCTGTGAAGTGAAGAGATGTCAGCGTTCCTATCATTACCCCTGTGCAGTGCAGCATAACGCACACACACTAGAGAATCACAGGAGGGGTGTGTTTCAGTGAGTACACACACACACACACACACACACACACACACACACACACACACAGCGTTCCTATCATTACCCCTGTGCAGTCCAGCATAACGCACACACACTAGAGAATCACAGGAGGGGTGTGTTTCAGTGAGTACACACACACACACTAGAGCTTAGATCGGGCCCAAAAATTGAGCCCGACCCAACCGAAGACCGATCATTTTCTGCCCAAGCCCGGCCCGACCCGAGAGATAACGTGTGATAATGAGCCCGAGACCGATTTAAACCCGACATGTTAAATAGGCCTAATAATGGCCTACTTTTGTAACTGCATGTTCAACAACAATTCCGGATTGATTTACAGACATTTGTTCAGCATATTCTTGAAGCATATTGCCTGTTGACAAGACTTCATGTCTGTGTTGAGGTCCACGTCTTTCTGTCATACCTTGTGCAGCCACAGAGTGCAGCTGACAGGTGCTGCTCAGCGCTGCGCAGAGCTGTCCAAACATTTTTTCTATTTATCACCTTAGGCTTAGATAACACTTTTTGCTGAGTTACTTAACCATAATACATACAACTTTACTGGGTGTCACACCATATAGCGTCATAGGCTAAATAAATAAATAAAAAAAACATATATAAAGCATAGGCCTATTTATGGAACATTGATCATGAGCCCGGCCCGGCCCGAGCCCGATAGAGTGACGGCAAATGTCAGCCCGAGCCCGGCCCAAGTTCGGGTAGGGCTCGGGCCGTCTCGGGCTCGGGCAGCGAATCTAAACTCTAACACACACACACACACACACACACACACACACACACACACACACACACACACACACACACACAGCGTTCCTATCATTACCCCTGTGCAGTCCAGCATAACGCACACACACTAAAGAATCACAGGAGGGGTGTGTTTCAGTGAGTATACACACACACACACATTTTCACTCCGTTATGTAATAATTGTCCTTTTATTTAGGTACAGAGACTGACGTGTCTGCCTCACAGTCAAAACACGAATTCATTACATATTGAGTGTGTGTGTGTCTGTGTGTGTGTGTCTCTCTCTGTGTGTCTCTCTCTGTGTGTGTGTGTGTGTGTGTGTGTTACAGGTTATACTGTAAGCATCACCGTGACCATCCCGATAGACGTGGTAAGCCCCGCCCCCTCTCTGTCCCTGAGTGTGTGTGTGTGTGTGTGTGTGTTGCAGCCCCCTCTCTGTCCCTGTGTGTGTGTGTGTGTGTGTGTTTTCACGTTTTCACGTTTATGTTGCCGTTTAGAATGTTTATGCTGGGGTCTAGAATGTTTACTG
>JAODXP020000029.1:5357240-5372240 GCA_027497455.2 Sardinella longiceps | reverse complement strand
TGAAAGATGGAGTGAGGTAGCCTACAGTATTACAACAGAGAGTGGCCAGGAGTTACGTGAAGAAGAAATGACTTTATTATTAATTAGTAAAACTATGTCTGTTTGTGTTATTTATAAGAGAACTTTGTTCAACCCCCTTTAAGAGCACATTGGAGTTGACTATAGCCCTAAACAAGAGCACTAGTCACTAGTCTACTTCTTCAGCCAGCGGAGGAGCTTTCCCGCTCCTACTGCTACAACTCCAGCCGCCTTAGCGAAGGGATTGGGCACAAACGCAGCTGCAGCCATGCCCCCGTTCTCCAGCACGTCAGCGGCGGCATCCACCCAGGACGACTCGTTCTTCTCCTCCGCTGCATGTCGCTGCTCCTCTCTCAGCTTCTCCACTTCGTCCTTCATGCCCTTCGCTCGCTTCTCAAAGCCCTCCTCCAGCGACGCTTGCTGCTCCTGAACACAGACACACACACAGACAGATTTAGAATATGTATGTCACAAACATACTTTCTTTAAAAATGTATCCAGTAAGAGCTATACTAGAGTGAAATGGACCACAGGTTTTTCACCTTCAATTGCTCTAGCCAATCACCTGTGTTTGTTTAGAGCAATTAAATGTGAAATGATCAATCAGGTTTTGTGTGTTTATTTTACCTTTAATTTCTCTAGCCAATGAGGTGTGTGTGTGTGTGTGTGTGTGTTCATGTAGCAGAGGTCGGTCTGCACTGCACTCTCTGGTCTGGAACCCGCCGCCACCTCCACAGCTACACCAAACCCAGTCAAACTCCCTAACCACTGATCTGAAATCCCAGGCTTCCAACACAGCGGTTAGAAGCGTTGCGTTCCTTGGGATTAGGGGTGTGAGGATTTAGTACATTTTATTGCCAGCTAGCCCAGGCAAGTTGGCATCTGTTACATTTACCTTGAGCCTGTGTGTGTGTGTGTGTGTGTGTGTGTGTGTGTGTGTGTGTGTGTGTGTGTGTTTACCTTGAGTTCAGCGGTGAGCACACGGTCTAGCTCCTCCTTGGCCAGTGAGGTGTGTGTGTGTGTGTGTGTTCAGTGTGTGTGTGTTCAGTGTGTATGTGTGTGTGTGTGTGTGTGTGTTTACCTTGAGTTTAGCGGTGAGTACGCGGTCTAGCTCCTGCTTGGCTCTCTCTCTCTCCTCCATCTTGATCTAGCTTGGCTAATGAGATGTGAGAGAGTGTGTGTGTGTGTGTGTGTGTGTGTGTGTGTGTGTGTGTGTGTTTACCTTGAGTTCAGCGGTGAGCACGCGGTCTAGCTCCTCCTTGACCTGTGAGGTGTGTGTGTGTGTGTGTGTGTGTGTGTGTGTGTGTGTGTGTGTGTGTGTGTATGTGTTTGTGTGTGTGTGTTTACCTTGAGCTTAGCGGTCCTTGGCCAATGAGGTATGTGTTTGTGTGTGTGTGTTTAGTGTGTGTGTGTGTGTTTACCTTGAGTTTAGCGGTGAGCACGCGGTCCAGCTCCTCCTTGTTTCTCTCTCTCTCCTCCTCCATCTTGAGCTCCATCTGTCTGAGGTTCTCCTGGTTGCTACGCTGCTGGTCCAGAATGGCCTGTTCCTGCAGACGGTTATATTCTTCTAGACGCTTCTGCTGCTGCTCCGCCTCCTCACGACGCAGACGCTCAGCTACAACACAGGAGAGAGAGACACGGTGTGTGTGAGTGAGTGTGTCTGTGTGTGTGTGTGTGTGTGTGTGTGTGTTGGGTTGCTGCTGTTACCTTCTGTCTTGCGCTTGGCCTCGGCGAGGGAGCGGTCGGCCGCCAGGATGTTCTCCCCCACAGCATGCTTCTCCTTCAGGTAGTCCGTCAGCACCTCTTCTTTCTGGACACACACACACACACACACACACACACACATCACCTTCCAAATCCAATGCAGATGCTACAGGCACAAAGAAACTGAAATCTATTCTGATTAGAATAAGGCCCTGTCCCATTTCTACCACTTCCCCTCGATTTTAGCCCTAACACTCGGTTTTGCGCGATCTCGTGTAAATGTCCCAATACTTTCCAGCCCGAGGGCTAGTGGCTTTCAGACCTTCAAACGGAGGGAGGTCGGGTGCAGACTTCGAACAATGTTAAGTTGAAGTGAAGATGAAATTACCCACCATTCTTTGCAAACTCAATCAGCTAAACAAAAATATTGCGAGTGGGTCCCCAATCTGTGTCTGAATGCATGAGTTGTGTCCCCGTTCTCTCAGCTCTGGATAAGAACTTGTAAAATATAGCTACTATTGCAAATAAACATGTATATATATTGTTCAATGTCAGGATATCTTAGTTTGATGTAAATTCAGTTGAATTCCGCACTGGTGTGTTAAAACATGACTATTAAAAAGATCGACATTTTTCAAAGTGTGCAAATCTTTCACCAGAATTCCGAGAGCATCTCATGTGGGTGATTTTCTCAATGAGAATTTATGGATGATGGCTTTTGAAGTTACTGCAGGAGCCAATGAGAAATAAGCATTTACTGCAGGAGCCAATAGGAGATAACCCTCAGCTTGCCAGACGCTGAGAAACTTGTCCACGCCTTTATCTCCTCCAGGCTGGATTACTGCAACGCACTCCTCATCGGGATTCCTGGCAAAAGCATCCAGCGACTGCAATACATCCAGAACAGCGCTGCCAGGATCCTGATGAGGGTGCGCAAACACGAGCACATCACCCCCATCCTGAAATCTCTCCACTGGCTCCCTGTTTCCCTCAGAATTGAATATAAGGTATCACTTCTCACCCACCAGTGCATCCATGGACAAGCCCCCACCTACCTCCAAGAACTTCTCACCCACCCACCCCCCCCACATGCCTCTTCACGCATCCTCCGTTCAACAAACACTAACTCCCTCCTAACCCCAAGGAC
Organism: Sardinella longiceps; assembly: GCA_027497455.2. Lineage (NCBI taxonomy): Eukaryota > Metazoa > Chordata > Actinopteri > Clupeiformes > Clupeidae > Sardinella > Sardinella longiceps. The sequence goes on along the minus strand of JAODXP020000029.1, from coordinate 5,369,371 downwards.
CAAGCTCCGGAGCATGGGTGACCGGGCCTTCGCCTCGGCTGCCCCAAGGCTGTGGAATGCCCTACCGGACCATCTTAGGGCACCCCAGTCTGTTGATGCTTTTAAAAGACATTTGAAAAGCCATCTTTTTAAAAAAGCTTTTTCTTAAATGGACTGAAGACATTCTTTTAATCCCTTTATCTCGATTTTTAGTTTTATTTTTCATTTTTAACACTGTAGCACTTTGAGATTGCCTTAATATAAAGTGCATTACAAATAAAATTTATTATTATTATTATTATTATTATTATTATTATTATTATTATAAGCAGTTACTGCAGGAGCCAATGAGAAATACGCAGTTACAAAGGAGCTCGATGCTTGATCATTTCAGTAAGGCGATGCCTGCTGTAAAGAGCCGTATGTTTTATTATACCGATTTGAATAAACCCAGAAACCATTAATACTATGGATTATTTAATCACACACACACACACACACACACACACACACACACACACACACACACACACACTCCAGTATTCTCACCAGTAGAGCTTTAATCTCCTCTGCTCTGTAGCGCTGGATGCTGTTGTCCAGGTCGGAGCGGAAGGCCTGGTATCCCTCCTCACACATACACACACACACACACACACCCCAGTATTCTCACCAGAAGTGCTTTAATCTCCTCTGCTCTGTAGCGTTGGATGCTGTTGTCCAGGTCAGAGCGGAAGGCCTGGTATCCCTCCTCCCTCATGTAGGAGCCTTTAGCCAGTCCCTCCTCCAGGGCAGCAAACGCCCGAGACAGCACCGCCCCCCACACACGCCGCGACTCCTGGGCGTTACGCCGACACCAGTCCTCAAACTGCTCCTCCATTCTCACCTGGAGACACACACACACACACACACACACACAGATCAACTATTAGGGGTTTTTGTAGTCGCTAAAAACATGTATTTATTGGTTTATTTGGTAGGGACCATGTAATATTGAAGCAATATGCCAGAATTGATCTGCAGGTAGCATAAAAACAGGTGACATAAAACGTCTAAAAAAGAGAAGAGATTAAGATACAAGGCACTCTGTACTGTTATCCGATTCCCTCTTATTATTCCTTTCCACCAAAAACATAGAAACTTTATTCAAACTGCGTTGGGAAGGTCATACTTCACAGGTTATTGCTTTGTTACTTTCATCCAGTGCTTAATTTGTAAAGTGGGAGGTCCCGGAGCGCAGAAGACGCGCGCTCCGGCTTGCTCCCCCTCAAATTAAGCCTTGCTTTCGTCTTTGTAGTAAGTTCTATACTTGTTAAACTATGACTTATAAACTTAAAAAACTTTTCTCTGTAGACTTCAGAGAGCTGAATTAGAGAGGAGCTGAGAGTGGATGACATCACGATAGGCTGCTAAATGCTGAAAAAAACATTAGAATGCTGTGCCAGGTGTTTCTGGCCAGCTGCATCAACTGTCACTTTTTAAACTTTAGGACGATGTGATTGGCTGAAGTGGCACGTCAATTAAATTGATGGACAAGCCGTTTGACCGGTTAGATTCAAGGATTCCTGAAATAAATCTGCTATGATTCGACATCAGATGTTTGCGCCTTAGCGCTGCATCTGACGTGAGTGAAGTAGCAACTACAATATTAAACTTATTAACCATACCTACCCTAACAACAACCTTGCAACCACCTCAAGTTCCCTAGCAATAGCCTAGCAACCACTTCCACAGTTGCCGCGTAGCAACCAACATAGCAACTGACATAACCTAGCAACCACTCTAGTAACCACCATACCTACCCTAGCAACAGCCAAGCAACCACCTCAGATACCCTAGGAATGGGAAAGCAATCGCTTCTGCAGTTGCAACCTAGAAACTGACATGATTAACCTAGGAATTGCCCTAGCAACCATTGCATCTACCCTGGCAACAGTTTAGCAACCACCTCAAGTGGAAATTCTACCATTTTCACAGTTGCAACCTAGCAACCAACGTGATTTACCTGGCAGTCACCATACCTACCCTACCTAAGAAGCACCTCAAGTACTCTAGCAACAGCCTAGCAACCACTTCTACACTCGCAACCTAACAAACATCATTGAAACTGTACCAACCCTGGCAACAGCCTAGCAACCACCTCAGGTACCCTTGTAACAGCCTTGCAACCACATCCACAGTTGTAACCTAGCAACCAACATAGCAACCAATGTGACTAACCTAGCAACCACCACTCCTACCCTAACAAATGCATTGCAACCACCTTAGGTACCCTAGCAACATCCTAACAACCACTTCCACAGTTGCAACCTTGCAACCAACATAGCAAACGACATGAATAACCTAGCAACCACCACTCCTACCCTAGCAACTGCATAGCAACCACCTAAGATACCCTAGCAACAGCCTAACAACCACTTTCACAGTTGCAATCTTGCAACCAACATAGCAACCGACATGAATAACCTAGCAACCACCCTAGCAACCATCACACCTACTCTAGTAACTGCCTAGCAACCATCTCAAGTACCTTAGCAACAGCCTAGCAACCACTTCATGTGTGTGAATGTTTACCATGAGCTCTTGCTGGTACTTGTGGTCATGGTCGTGGATGGATGTGTGTGTGTGTGTGTGTGTGTGTGTGTGTGTGCGTGCGTGCGTGCGTGCGTGCGTGCGTGCGTGCGTGCGTGCGTGCGTGCGTGCGTGCGTGCGTGCGTGCGTGCGTGCGTGTGTGTGTGTGTTTGCATGTGTGTGTATGTGTGTGTGTATGTGTTTACCATGAGCTCTTGCTGGTACTTGTGGTCGTGGTCGTAGAAGGATGTGTGTGTGTGTGTGTGTGTGTGTGCGCGTGTGTGTGTATGCGTGTTTACCACGAGCTCTTGCTGGTACTTGTGGTCGTTGAAGGAGTGTGTGTGTGTGTGTGTGTGTGTGTGTGTGTGTGTGTGTGTGTGTGTGTGTGTGTGTGTGTTTGTGTGTGTGTGTGTGTGTGTGTGTGTGTGTGTGTGTTTACCATGAGCTCTTGCTGGTACTTGTGGTCGTGGTCGTTGAAGGATGTGTGTGTGTGTGTGTGTGTGTGTGTGTGTGTGTGTGTGTGTGTGTGTGTGTGTGTGTGTGTGTGTGTGTGTGTTTACCATGAGCTCTTGCTGGTATTTATGGTCGTGGTCGTTGAAGGATCCCTTCATGAAGACGCTGATGGCTTGTTCCTGTGCAGCGGCATGCATGTCAGACAGCGCCTCCTGTGTCTCGGAGGGTAAACGCACCAGCTGCTCCATGTTTATACGGTACGACTCCAGCGCCTCGGTGACCGCCCGACTGTTCTGGATCTTCGCCAGAGACTCCACAGCGCTGTCCAGACACGGCACCTGCCCACTGCGGATCGCCGACACGTACGTCTCAGCCAGACTGCCCAGCACTGCAGATTACACACATAGCCTTTAATATGACCGGCCCAGCACTGCAGATTACACGCATAGCCTTTAATATGACCAGCCCAGCACTGAAGATTACACACATAGCCTTTAATATGACCAGCCCAGCACTGCAGATTGCACACATAGCCTTTAATATACCGGCCCAGCACTGCAGATTACACACATAGCCTTTAATATACCAGCCCAGCACTGCAGATTACACACATAGCCTTTAATATACCGGCCCAGCACTGCAGATTACACGCATAGCCTTTAATATGACCAGCCCAGCACTGCAGATTACACACATAGCCTTTAATATGACCAGCCCAGCACTGCAGATTACACACATAGCCTTTAATATACCGGCCCAGCACTGCAGATTACACACATAGCCTTTAATATGACCAGCCCAGCACTGCAGATTACACACATAGCCTTTAATATGCCGGCCCAGAACTGCAGATTACACACATAGCTGTAATACAGTAGCAGCACTGCAGATTACACACATAGCCTTTAATAGTACCGGCTCAGCACTGCTAGACTAGCACACATAGCCTTTAATACGCCAGCTCAGCACTGTACGATCCATATGCTACTAGCTAACGCTAACTAGCACACATTCCCATAATGGCCTACTGTTACTAGCTGATGCTATACTAGCTAATGCTAACTAGTACATGTATAAGTAGGGCAGTGGGTAGTGCTGTAGTTGTGTGAGTTTGGCGCTGGTTCTACTCACTCCTGCCAGTGATGCCCAGGCCCCCCTCATGGTTTTGGGTTTGGCGCTGGTTCTACTCACTCCTGCCAGTGATGCCCAGGCCCCCCCTCATGGTTTTGGGTTTGGCGCTGGTTCTACTCACTCCTGCCAGTGATGCCCAGGCCCCCCCTCATGGTTTTGGGTTTGGCGCTGGTTCTACTCATATATACTAGCACACATATATAACTACGGCATAAATAGTGTAGTTGCTGTTACCCACTCCTGCCAGTGATGCCCAGGCCTCCCATCATGGTTTTGGGTTTAGAACTAGGGTGTGAGTAGTGTTGTTGTTAACTAGGGGTGTGAGTAGTGCTGTTGTTATTATATAACTAGGCTGTGAGTAGTTCTGCTGGTAACTAGGCTGTGAGTAGTTCTGCTGGTAACTAGGGTGTGAGTAGTTCTGCTGGTAACTAGGCTGTGAGTAGTTCTGCTGGTAACTAGGGTGTGAGTAGTTCTGCTGGTAACTAGGCTGTGAGTAGTTCTGTTGCTGTTCTACTCACTCCTGCCAGTGATGCCCAGGCCTCCTCTCATGGTTTTGGGTTTGGCGCTGGTGAAGACGTGGCTGCAGAACTGCTTGGCCGCCTCCACAAAGTCTTCTTCCAGATCAGAGTCTGTCAGCTCCTCCATGCGACGCATCTTCTTGGTGTTGGCCGGACGCTCAAACACAAAACAGCGGCGCTCAGCGAAGAAATCTCTCAGACCCTGACGCACCTGGTTGTGTCTCATGATCTCCTTAGAGTTACCTGTTCAACACAAACACCTCTATCACAATACTCTCTCTGTGTGTGTTTGTGTGTGTGTGATACCTGGTTTGAGTTTGAGGGCGTTCTCCAGGTACTGATCGGCAGTGACGGGTTGTGTGTGTGTGAGTGTGTGTGTCTGTGTTTGTGTGTGTGTGTGTGATACCTGGTTTGAGTTTGAGGGCGTTCTCCAGGTACTGGTCGGCAGTGACAGGTTTTCCGTTGATGATGAGCTCGAGGGTGAAGTCTCTGACGGTCCAGACGAAGGAGGGGAAGACGCGCATCAGCTCCGTGCTCTGATCATAGCCGCTGGACTTCACCTTGATGTGCTCCGTCAGTTCTGTCACGTACCTGCAGGGGGGGCACTTCAGGAGAATAACACCTCTTTCACATGGGGAGAGAGAGAGAGAGAGAGAGAGAGAGAGAGAGAGAGTGTGTGTGTGTGTGTGTGTGTGTGTGTGTGTGTGTGTGTGTGAGAGAGAGAAAGGATACTGCAGTTTTTCCAGGGCGTTGTTGTCTATGGTGCCCATGCTGTTGTAGACCAGAATGCTGCTGAGTAGAACAGCCAGACAGAAGATCCACGTGTCGTGTTTCTCATCACCCTGGGAACCAAAACATCATCACACATCAGAGACTGCACAGCTACACACACACACACACACACACACACAAGCAAATCAAACACACACACAAGCAAATCAAACACACACACACCCACACAGATACAAACAAACAAATACAAACTCACACACACAGACAAGCAAATGCAATCACACACACACACACACACACACACACACACACACACACACACCTTCTCAACGTCTCCCAGTCCTTCTGTGTCCAAGAGCACCAGAGTGTGATCTATAGAAGAGTCATATCAAGTGATTTTATTGAAGGTTAAAATATGTAATCATATTTCATTTACTTTGCTGTCAAGTTAAATGACATAATTGTTTTATTGAGGTCATTATCTTTTTTTTTTTGCTGTCAAGTTAAATGACAAAATGTTTTATAGAGGTTATTGACTTTTACTAAAAATTAAATGACAAGTGGATTTTATGTGTGAGCTCTGAGAAAACAGTTTTTAGCAGAGTCGGAAATGACTGAAAAGCATCAGTATGCTACTGTATAGCAGCTACCTCAGCCATTGGCTGTGGAAACATGTTATTAGGGTTAGCAACTCTATACGGCTAGAGCTATGATTGGCAACTCTATACAGCTAGAGCTATGATTGGCAACTCTATACGGCTAGAGCTATGATTGGCAACTCTATGTGGGTAGAGCTATGATTGGCAACTCTATACGGCTAGAGCTATGATTGGCAACTCTATACGGCTAGAGCTATGATTGGCAACTCTATACGGCTAGAGCTATGGTTAGCAACTCCATGTGGGTAGAGCTATGGTTAGCAACTCCATGTGGGTAGAGCTATGGTTAGCAACTCCATGTGGGTAGAGCTATGGTTAGCAACTCCATGTGGGTAGGACTATGGTTAATAACTCTATCTGTCTAGCGCTATGATTAGCAACTCTATGCAGCTTTGGCTTTGTTTAGCAACTCTAACTACCAAGCCTACGGTTATCAATTATTTGTGGCAATCGCTGATATTAACAACTCTATCTGGCTTAGGTTAAAGTTGGCAACTCTATGTGGCTATGGTTGGGTTAGGAAACTCTAAAATAAGCAAGATTGGAGCTAGCATGATTTATGCTAATATGAAGAATGGGCTAGGCTAATCACCTCTCATTCAGTTATTTCCTGAGGCGACAGATTTTGTTGACATCTACGCAGATGATTTCAACACTGCTCATAATAGCAACCATGACGTAGTTCTAATGCTTGGATCAAAGTTGCACCACGAGATCAACCTAACCCCAACCCTTCACTACAAGATTGAGTTATTCTTATGGACGGTTCCTGGGCTAAATTAAAGGAATATTCCACATTTTTATGAAATTGGGCTACTGATGGTCTTACCCAGAGTTACATATGTGGGTTTTAGCTTAGCATAGGTGTTGGAATGTAATGTTAGAGTTGCTATCTGGCTACTTTACAGCGCCTATGCTAAGCTAAAGCTGGGGTTACCACAGTGAATTATCCATGTTCATAATAAGGTGGGATATACCTTTAAGGCTAATTGTCCTATAGGCTATACTAGGCTAATTGTCCTATAGGCTATACTAGGCTAATTGTCCTGTAGGCTGTGCTAGGCTAATTGTCCTGTAGGCTATGCTAGGCTAATTGTCCTGTAGGCTATACTAGGCTAATTGTCCTATAGGCTATACTAGGCTAATTGTCCTGTAGGCTATACTAGGCTAATTGTCCTGTAGGCTATACTAGGCTAATTGTCCTGTAGGCTATACTATGCTAATTGTCCTGTAGGCTATACTAGGCTAATTGTCCTGTAGGCTATACTAGGCTAACTGTCCTGTAGGCTATACTAGGCTAATTGTCCTGTAGGCTATACTAGGCTAACTGTCCTGTAGGCTATACTAGGCTAACTGTCCTGTAGGCTATACTAGGCTAATTGTCCTGTAGGCTATACTAGGCTAATTGTCCTGTAGGCTATACTAGGCTAATTGTCCTGTAGGCTATACTAGGTCTAATTGTCCTGTAGGCTATACTAGGCTAATTGTCCTGTAGGCTATACTAGGCTAATTGTCCTGTAGGCTATACTAGGCTAATTGTCCTGTAGGCTATACTAGGCTAATTGTCCTGTAGGCTATACTAGGCTAATTGTCCTGTAGGCTATACTAGGCTAATTGTCCTGTAGGCTATACTAGGCTAATTGTCCTGTAGGCTATACTAGGCTAATTGTCCTGTAGGCTATACTAGGCTAATTGTCCTGTAGGCTATACTAGGCTAATTGTCCTGTAGGCTAAGTTAGGTCCGATTCTCTATGGCTCATGGCTAGATATACTCACTGAGCAAATCAAGTTGCGACCTCTAAGGTACACCTAGCATCCTAACCCTACCCTTAACCCTAGGGTACACCTAGCATCCTAACCCTAACCTTAACCCTAGGGTACACCTAGCATCCTAACCCTACCCTTAACCCTAGGGTACACCTAGCATCCTAACCCTAACCTTAACCCTAGGGTACACCTAGCATCCTAACCCTAACCTTAACCCTAGGGTACACCTAGCATCCTAACCCTAACCTTAAACCCTAACCCTAGGTAAATTATGGCGGATTCCTAATCCAAGGTAAATTATGGTGGATTCCTAGTCCAAGGTGCATTATGGTGGATTACTAGTCCAAGGTACATTATGGCAGATTCCTAGTCAGTGAAAAGCACATTGAAGCCACTGCACACATGAACTTTAGCAGGTAAATTCAGTTCAGACTGACGGCATGTCATTGGCTGAGCTTCTGTGTGGAGATGCTTGATATGACATCACAGTAATGTATCTATGAAGATACACAGAGGCTAACTCACCTGTCAGTCTATCTCAGGCCAACCAATGGGCTTCAACTGACCCACCCCCACCTGGATTAAGGAGGTCGGTCTCTCTCTCTCTCTCTCTCTCTCTCTCTCTCTGTGTGTGTGTGTGTGTGTGTGTGTGTTCACCTGGTTTAGAGGGGTGAGGTACACACCACATCCAGATTCCTTTGGTTTTGGACTCAATGGTGCTGCCCAGGGCAAACCCTACAGGAGATCAACAGGAGAGTTAGGAGAGACTGTGTGTGTATGTGTGTGTGTGTGTGTGTGTGTGTGTGTGTGTGTGTGGTGCTGCCCAGGGCAAACCCTACAGGAGATCAACAGGAGAGTTAGGAGAGACTCTGTGTGTGTGTGTGTGTGTGTGTGTGTGTGTGTGTGTGTGTGTGTGTGTGCCTAAAACTGAAGGAGAAACTGAGCTCTCTGGCTGATGTTTTAATGATCTATGCTAGGCTATAGATGTTAATGGTCTGATCTGATGCAGTAATCTGTGCTAGGCTATAGATGCTAATGGTCTAATAATCTATGCTAGGCTATAGATGCTAATGGTCTGATCTGATACAGTAATCTATGCTAGGCTATAGATGCTAATGGTCTGATCTGATACAGTAATCTATGCTAGGCTATAGATGCTAATGGTATGATCTGATGCAGTAATCTATGCTAGGCTATAGATGCTAATGGTCTAATAATCTATGCTAGGCTATAGATGCTAATGGTCTGATCTGATACAGTAATCTATGCTAGGCTATAGATGCTAATGGTCTGATCTGATACAGTAATCTATGCTAGGCTGTAGATGCTAATGGTCTGATCTGATGTAGTAATCTATGCTAGGCTATAGATGCTAATGGTCTAATAATCTATGCTAGGCTATAGATGCTAATGGTCTGATCTGATGCAGTAATCTATGCTAGGCTACAGATGGTAATGGTCTGATCTGATGCAGTAATCTATGCTAGATTATAGATGCTAATGGTCTGATAATCTATATTAGGTTATAGATGCTAATGGTCTAATAATCTATGCTAGGCTATAGATGCTAATGGTCTAATCTAATACAGTGATCTATGCTAAGCTATACATACACATTTTTGAATTCTATGCTACACCTCACAAATCAAAGGTTTCCGCTCATGGTTTTGATAAAATCACAGCAGAAAATTAGTAGCAAATGTTCTTTCACCTCTGTATACACTAAGGTGCAAAACACATAAAAAAGGGAAACCATGTGTTGTTCACATCACAAGCTCTGTTCTGTGAATCTCAATTGAAAACACTTTTTTACACTCCTGTGTTTAACAGGAACACATTTAGTAATGAGGAATCTGGACTTAAATTGTGTGTATTCAATTGTGTGTATTCAACTGTGTGTATTCAAAGGGGCAATTTTATACTTTGTAGTACACATTTTGGATTTTATTTGCGTACATAGGACTTTTGCAGTAAATATTCTGCTGTGAAAGTATCAAAACCATGAGCGCAGGAAACTTTACATTTGTGATGTGTGATGTGCGAACTTGGAAACTATGTTACAAGCCAGAAAAAAAAATGTGTTATGTAATTTTATTGCACGCAATTCTGTATTTTCTGTCCAAGAACAGAAATCATCTCCACAAATTTAGAGACCTCTGCTTCTGATATACTTCCACAGTTCTGGGTGCAGTTGTCTGACCTGTGTGTGTGTGTGTGTGTGTGTGTGTGCATGTCTGACCTGTGTGTTTGCCGGCCAGGCGGTTCATGAGGTAGGACTTGCCCGTGCGGTAGAGCCCCACCATGTGTGTGTGTGTGTGTGTGTGTGTGTGTGTGTGTGTGTGTGTGTGTGTTTGTGTGTGTGTGTGTGTCTAACCTGAGTGTTTGCCGGCCAGGCGGTTCATGAGGTAGGACTTCCCCGTGCGGTAGAGCCCCACCACGGCCACCACCACCACCGGCTGCTGGATCTGCTCCAGGATCTGCAGCGCCTCCTGCTGGACACGCATGTGCCCGTCAGGCCCGTTATCAACCAGACACACCGGGGACGCCATGGACATAGCCATCTGTAACACACACACACACACACACATATTACACACACACACGCATGTGCCTTCCTACTACAAAAATGTGTGGATTAGAATAATTTGCATCAGAATCCAACAATATTGCAGCCCTAACAACTAGGATTCCGAAGAGGTGTTCCGCTCCTTGCACATAACATTCTATAACAGCTCTAGTGCATTAAAGGAGAAAGCCGGCGTGAATCAACACGTAGTCCTACTGTTGTGTAGTGCCAAGCGCTATTGTTAGCCACCTCAATCACTGGATTTCATGCAAGGCAAACTGAGATAGCGAAACGATAGCTAACGGTAACAGAATGGGGCATTTCAAAACGAAAACAAATCGATTAGGTTTCGTTTTTGACATGCCTCATTCACTTAGTGTTAGCTGGCGTTTCGCAAACTCGGTCAAACATAGTTAATCAACAGGAGAGTTAGGAGAGACTGTGTGTGTGTGTGTGTGTGTGTGTGTGTGTGTGTGTGTGTGTGTGTGTGGTGCTGCCCAGGGCAAACCCTACAGGAGATCAACAGAGTTAGGAGAGACTCTGTGTGTGTGTGTGTGTGTGTGTGTGTGTGCCTAAAACTGAAGGAGAAACTGAGCTCTCTGGCTGATGGTCTAATCTGTTTTAATGATCTATGCTAGGCTATAGATGTTAATGGTCTGATCTAATGCAGTAATCTATGCTAGGCTATAGATGCTAATGGTCTAATAATCTATGCTAGGCTATAGATGCTAATGGTCTGATCTGATACAGTAATCTATGCTAAACTATAGATGCTAATGGTCTGATCTGATACAGTAATCTATGCTAGGCTATAGATGCTAATGGTATGATCTGATGCAGTAATCTATGCTAGGCTATAGATGCTAATGGTCTAATAATCTATGTTAGGCTATAGATGCTAATGGTCTGATCTGATGCAGTAATCTATGCTAGGCTATAGATGCTAATGGTCTAATAATCTATGCTAGGCTATAGATGCTAATGGTCTGATCTGATGCAGTAATCTATGCTAGGCTATAGATGCTAATGGTCTGATCTGATGCAGTAATCTATGCTAGGCTATAGATGCTAATGGTCTAATAATCTATGTTAGGCTATAGATGCTAATGGTCTGATCTGATGCAGTAATCTATGCTAGGCTATAGATGCTAATGGTCTAATAATCTATGCTAGGCTATAGATGCTAATGGTCTGATCTGATGCAGTAATCTATGCTAGGCTATAGATGCTAATGGTCTGATCTGATGCAGTAATCTATGCTAGGCTATAGATGCTAATGGTCTAATAATCTATGTTAGGCTATAGATGCTAATGGTCTAATAATCTATGCTAGGCTATAGATGCTAATGGTCTAATCTAATACAGTGATCTATGCTAAGCTAAACATACACATTTTTGAATTCTATGCTACACCTCACAAATCAAAGGTTTCCGCTCATGGTTTTGATAAAATCACAGCAGAAAATTAGTAGCAAATGTTCTTTCACCTCTGTATACACTAAGGTGCAAAACACATAAAAAAGGGAACTCGGTCTACGATCCACAAAATTTTATTATTGAGGTGGCTGTCAGTTAGCCTGGCGATGCCATCCTACGTACCTCCACTAAACATTTTATCTCCGCACATAGTCTGGAATAAACCCCCCCTTCCCGCCTTTCCCTCGGTTACGCTACGGTTTAACCAATCAGCACACAGTTTAGAGCGATGTCTCAAAATGTTGTAGTCCTACAGGATAGGGACACATTCTCTCCCCCACT
>JAODXP020000029.1:5353618-5357140 GCA_027497455.2 Sardinella longiceps | reverse complement strand
ACTTCTCACACATCTCTCCCAACAGGATCTGAGTTAAGCTGCTCTCTCTCTCTCTCTCTCTCTCTCTCTCTCTCTCTCTCTCTCTCTCTCTCTCTCTCTCACACACACACACTCACACACACACACACACACACACACACAAATCGTATTCAATAGCATGTCCTGATAGTGATGATGGTGATGAGGATGATGATGATGACATCAATGATGATGATGATGATGATGGTGATGAAGGCCAACACCTTATGGAATCTCTCGGATTCGACTTCTGATGAATTAGGTCAACGTTGCATCAATCAATTGTATCTATGGCAACCGAAAGAGGGAGTGAGAGAGGAAGAGAAACACAGAGAGAGAGAGAGAAAGCGAGAGAGAGAGAGAGAGAGAGAGAGAGAGAGAGAGAGAGAGAGAGAGAGAGAAAATAAAAGCAATATCTCCCCCACTGTATATAAAATAGCCATCATGTTCTCAGCGGTATGCAGGATTGGTGTGAAATGCGAAATGAAAGACTTGCAAAGAGAAAAAGAAAGAAAAAAAGAAGTATAATAATCTCTCTTGTCTTCATATCCCTCTTGTCTCTGTTCCACCATTGGATCCCCAGCCAGAGGACACACACACACACACACACACACACACACACACACACACACACACACACACACACACACACACACACACCATCAGAGGACACAAAGCACCGGCTACAAAAATATCCTCACTTCCTTCTCTTTGTATTTATCTTCTCCCCCCCCAGCCCCCCTCAGCCCCCCACGCCCCCTCTTTTAGCTTTTTAGTTTTTTTTTTTTGGCTAGCAAACAGTGTGAGTGTCTACATGTACTTCAGCATTGCACACCTCTCCAAGGCTACTGTCAAATCATAATAGAACAATAATAATAATAAAAAAAGTGAAAAGCGCACACACACACACACACACACACACACACACACACACACACACACACACACACACACACACACACACACACACACACACACCATTGCAAAGACGCAGCACTCTCCGATCACCCAGAGCAGAAACTGGAAGTATCCTCCATGTCTTTTAGTCCACTCCCAAAAGCTCGGACACTCATTAGCTGTTCACTGCAGCGGTCAGGTGAAGTTTTGTCCTTGTTCTGTTTTGTTTTTTTCTTTGTTCATTGTTTTGTTGTTTTTGTTTTTGTTTAGTTTAGCTTTGTTCCACAGCTGAATCATCTCCTTTAGTTGTTCTGTAATCCACCGTTTGTTTCGTTTCGTTTGAGGGGCAAGAAGAACAACAGATGAAGAAGAAGAAGAAGAAGAAGAAGAAGAAGAGGAGGAGGAGGCGGAGGAGGAAGAAGGAGAAGAAAAAAACAATTAAAAAAGTTTCCTTTTGCTTTTTCCCCTTCTTCAGCTGAGCAGCCATGTTTAACTGGCCCCGCCTCCTCTGCACGGGCCAATCTGTCACCACGGCAACCATCACCCAGGGCCTGGAGCTGAGAGAGAGAGGAGGAGAGAGAGAGAGAGAGAGAGAGAGAGAGAGAGAGAGAGAGAGAGAGAGAGAGAGAGAGAGAGAGAGAGAGAGAGAGAGAGAGAGAGAGAGGGAAGAGGGGGATAGAGAGAGAGAGAGGGAAGAGGGATAGAGAGAGAGACAGAGCGAGAAGAGGGAGGGAGGGATGGAGAGAGGGATGGATGGAGAGAGGGTAGAGAGAGAGAGAAAGAGGGAGAGAGAGGAACAAGAAGCGAAAAGTCATACATGAGTTGCATGAGGCAGGATCAACAGATTTAAAATCAATTCAGTTATAGAAACTGCCGACATAAAGCTTAGTTGCTATTAAGTATTAAGTTCTCATACGCACAGACACACACACACACACACACACACACACACACACACACACACACACACTAAGAGCAAACCCTATTAAAAGGAAGGAGTTTTCAGGGGCATCTCCTCAGCAGCAGAGATTACACACACACACACACACACACACACACACACACACACACACACACACACACACACACTTAAGGCGGAGAGCTATTACGGGGAAGGAAATCAGTAGCAGGGAAACAGATACAGGAGATGTGCTGGAAATCCAATTACAAAGGACTTGCAGCACAGTTCATAGTCTGCCGTTTAGATGCACACACACACACACACACACACACACACACACACACACACACACACACACACACAGAGTTGGTAGTATGCTGCTTAAAAAGGGACAGGACTGGAAATCCTTGGCAAACGCAATAAAACATCGAGTTGAAAATTGGATTTTGACAATCCCTATGCTCTTGCCTCAGCAAGTGGAGGTGTGTGTGTGTGTGTGTGTGTGTGTGTGTGTGTGTGTGTGTGTCCAAGCTGGGCCCAAAAGCAGGCCTGAAAAAGCCTTGTCTCTATTACCAGAGCATTTTTTAAATGTATTTATTTATTTATTTATTTATTGTTTGTTTGTTTGTTTGCTTGTTGTTTTATTTGTGTAGCTGGTTATTTATTTGCTCCTCCAGCTCCTTAAAGTCCGTGCTGAAAAAGCACTTTGGGAAAGTGAGGACTAAAAAAAAATCTGTAAATGAGAGTGTGTGAGCGTGTGTACTGAGGGTGAACTCGGTGTCGTTGGCCATTATTGGTGTGTGTGTGTGTGTGTGTGTGTGTGTGTGTGTGTGTGGAGACTTACCTGTATACTATACGACGGTACAGACAGTACTGACGGTGAACTCGGTGTCGTTGGCCATGATGTCTGTGTGTGTGTGTGTGTGTGTGTGTGTGTGTGTGTGTGTGTGTGTGTGTGTGTGTGTGTGTGTGTGTGTGTGACTAACCTGTATACTATACGGCGGTACAGACAGTACTGACGGAGAACTTGGTGTCGTTGGCCATGATATGTGTGTGTGTGTGTGTGTGTGTGTGTGTGTGTGTGACTAACCTGTATACTATACGGCGGTACAGACAGTACTGACGGTGAACTCCGTGTCGTTGGCCAGAATGTCGGTGGGCTGGATGTTCCGGTCGTACATGGGGTTCTCAAAGGTGGCTCTGCCGTTAGTGTTCTCATGGCCCGCGTAGCCATTGAAAGGAACTTTGGGTCTTCTCCTGGGAAACACACACACACACACACACACACAAACACACAAACATTGTGAACACTGCAATTACCATAGCAATGTGTGTGTATTTGTGGATGTGTGAGTGGATGTGTGTGTATGTGAATGTGTGTGTGTGTTGTGTTTATGGAGGTATAGTGAGAACCCTGTGATGATCATGGCGATGAGTGTGTGTGTGTGTGTGTGTGTGTGTGTGTGTACCTGTGTTTGTAGAGGTACAGTGCGAATCCTGCGATGATCATAGCTATGAGTGTGTGTGTGTGTGTGTGTGTGTGTGTGTGTGTGTGTGTGTGTGTGTGTGTGTGTGTGTGTGTGTGTACCTGTGTTTGTAGAGGTACAGTGCGAATCCTGCGATGATCATAGCTATGAGTGTGTGTGTGTGTGTGTGTGTGTATGTGTGTGTGTGTGTGTGTGTGTGTGTGTGTGTGTGTGTGTGTG
>JAODXP020000029.1:5343618-5346118 GCA_027497455.2 Sardinella longiceps | reverse complement strand
CAGGCGAGTAAGACTGTCCATCAAAGTTCCCACCACCCTGTGTGAAAGTTCCAGTCCTATGGGCTTGTTTCACACCTGAACATTCCGAGGTTCTAAAAGATTCTAGAATAAGCTAGAAGAATTGGCCAATGTTCTATTGCAGAAACTCTGCAGTTGAGATATTATTCATTATTCACACACACACACACACACACACACACACACACACACACACACACACAGGGTGCTAATCGGAGTTGGACTGCTGGAATTGTGATGAATTGAGGAGAGCATTATTATCTACTTGCGAGACTGCACACACATAAACAAACACACACACACACACACACACACACACACACACACACACACACACACACACACACACACACACACACACAGGGCTGTTATCTGCTGCTTTGAGACTAAGAGACTGCACAGGTGTGTGTGGGGGGTAATTCATCACCACTGCTGATTGGCCAGCAGCTGCTGGAGGTAATTCATCAAAGCTTCTGATTGGCTGTGATTAACTGTGGAGAAGAAGATGGCCTGTGTGTGTGAAAATCCAATGTTAACGTATAAGGTAGGGATGCATACATGGGGATGGACACACTCACACACACACACACACACACACACACACACACACACACACACACACACACACACACACACACACACACAATGCATCCAGAGAGAGGCATGCTTATAGATAAGGTAACAGGGGAGAGGTAGGTAGTGTTTATAGCAGCTTATTGTGTATGTGTTTTTGTGGTGTTTATGTGTGTGTGTGTGTGTGTGTGTGTGTGTGTGTGTGTGTGTGTGTGTGTGTGTGTGTGTGTGTGTAGATAAGCATTCTTGTTTGCATAGTCTTTCTGCCAAGTGTTTTCATAAGAGTGATAACGGTCCTTTGTTTTCAATGTGTGTGTGTGTGTAGTGTGTACGTGTGTGTGTGTGTGCGTATATTTTATCTGCACGTGGATGGGGGTGGGGGGTATTTCAGTGATGAAAAACTGTTTGTGTTTGTGTGTGTGCGTGTGTGTGTGTGTTAATACCTGAGCAGATAGGAGGTTTTCCGGTCCAGCTGCCGTCGGGTTTACAGGTGCGGTGTTCTGACCCGGCGGACAGGTAGAACCCGGGTTGGCACGAGTAGATGAGGGTGTAGCCTAGCGACGGCAGCTCGATAGCGCTCACGTCTGATTGGCCAGGGAGCTCAGGCTGGCTACAGTGGTGCGCTACACACACACACACAAAGGAAGAGAGGGGGATAGAGAGACAGATAGGGAGGAGAAAAAGAGAGAGAGAGAGAGAGAGAGAGAGAGAGAGAGAGAGAGAGAGAGAGAGAGAGAGAGAGAGAGAGAGAGAGAGAGAGAGATAGGGAGGGAGAGGGAGACAGAGAGAGGAGGAGAGGAAGAGAGGAGAGAGAAGGAGATGAAGAGTGATTAGTGAGCCAACTCCAAAATCATTACAATCATTAAAGGTGCTATGTGGAATTCCTGTCAAAAAATCATATACCATACTCCACACTCAAGGGGGTGGTGTTCAGCATAAACCAGAGCCATAGCCTGTAGAGTTTGAGGCTCTTCACAAAGTATTTTTTCTACCCTATCCAAAAATTAAAAGCTTCCACCATAATTTACAAAGATGGGTAACATGCAACTATATCAAGAAGCTTGATTTCTGCAAGAGCCCATGAAATTAATCGCCTTTAGCGAAAAGCGCGCCTGTAACACAGACTAACGTTAACTAAGTTCAACATATTGACAGGGGACAATGCATCGGCAACACCGAAACGAAGGCTTCTCCTTTGGAAGAGCCTAACGTTAGTGCGTGATAAGAGTTATCGTTTGACTCGGGACATGCAGGTCAGCAGTAAGCACCCTGCCCGCTTCATACCATTCCAAGAACGATGAGCGATGCACATGTGTTTTCCTTTACTAACGAATTTGTGAACGAGATATTCCTTACCTACACCTCGATTAAATCAATTGAATGTCCACTATTATTTAGGTGTGCAAATCAATGTTACCAGAGTTGGTCGATATTTAGATCATATTGATATTTGAGCCAACTAACGTTAACATTAGCTAGTTGGCCGCCACTGCACCCACTGACAAGAGTCGGGCTACTAACGTTAACAGCTTGATTGCTTTTGACAGGGTCTGCTTTACGTTTACAGATCAATTTCGTTAACACAAGCCCCTGTGTTAGCAAACATCAGCTTGGCATACCGCTACATTTAACCATAGGACGTATAGTTGTAACGTTACGGGCTCTGCTATCTATCTATCTAACATAACTTTTGACATGGGCAGTGGTAGCCTAATGTTAGTCTTTTTACCTGTCCAGACGAAACATTGCAGTTCCACCATCAATCTTCCTTTAGCCTACTTACTCCAGCTGCCATGAATGGTTTTCAAACTATGTCGATGGTTTAATTCCAGTTTAATCGGTTCTTATCTTCACTTTTCAATGAGTGTGTTCCTGGCTCCCATAACTTGTGGTGGTGGTGGGGTTGACG
>JAODXP020000029.1:5323618-5326118 GCA_027497455.2 Sardinella longiceps | reverse complement strand
CTATCCACACTACCCTACCCCTACACCCATACTACCCATACTACCCATACTACCCATACTACCCCACCCCTACACCCATACTACCCTTACTCCCATACTACCCATACTACCCCACCCCTACACCCATTCCACCCTACCCTTACTCCCATACTCCCATACTACCCTACCCCTACACCCATACTACCCATACTACCCTTACTCCCATACACCCATACTACCCATACTACCCTACTCCCACCCTACCCTCACCCATACTACCCATTCCTACTCCTACTACCCTCACTACCCATACTACACCCATACTACCCCTCCTCCCATACTAACCATACTACCCATACTACCCCACCCCTACACCCATTCCACCCTACCCCTCCTCCCATACTAACCATGCTACCCATACTACCCTTACTCCCATACTACCCATCCAACCCATTCTACCCTACCCTTACTCCCATACTAACATTAATACCCTACTCTTGGTGGTGGTCAGTGAGGTCCCCCTTCCACTGTAAACTGCTTTGGGTGTCTAGAAAAGCGCTATAGAAATCAAATGTGTTGTTGTTGTTACTCTTACTCCATTTGCGGTTGTAGTGTAGGACTTACGGACGCAGAGCGGGGACTACCCATAGTGCTGTAGTGTAGGACTTACGGACGCAGAGCGGGGACTACCCATAGTGCTGTAGTGTAGGACTTACGGACGCAGAGCGGGGACTACCCATAGTGCTGTAGTGTAGGACTTACGGACGCAGAGCGGGGACTACCCATAGTGACTGTAGTGTAGGACTTACGGACGCAGAGCGGGGACTACCCATAGTGACTGTAGTGTAGGACTTACGGACGCAGAGCGGGGACTACCCATAGTGCTGTAGTGTAGGACTTACGGACGCAGAGCGGGGACTACCCATAGTGGTGTAGTGTAGGACTTACGGACGCAGAGCGGGGACTACCCATAGTGACTGTAGTGTAGGACTTACGGACGCAGAGCGGGGACTACCCATAGTGCTGTAGTGTAGGACTTACGGACGCAGAGCGGGGACTACCCATAGTGCTGTAGTGTAGGACTTACGGACGCAGAGCGGGGTCTACCCATAGTGGTGTAGTGTAGGACTTACGGACGCAGAGCGAAGACTACCCATAGTGACTGTAGTGTAGGACTTACGGACGCAGAGCGGGGACTACCCATAGTGACTGTAGTGTAGGACTTACGGACGCAGAGTGGGGTCTTGCCGGACCAGCGGTGGTCTTGGTCACAGATGCGCACAGACACGCCGATGAGCCTGAAGCCGGGGTTACACTGGTACACCACACTGCCCCTATAGTTATAGTTCTCCCCAATGATCTGACCATTCACGATGGGCTCAGGGACGCCACAGTGGCCAGCTGTGGGGCACAGAAACACACACACACACACACAAACACACACACAGAGTTACAAAGAGGATACGTGTTAAACAAGCAGATCTATGTTTGCTCACCAGTGGGTCTCCTGAGGACAATGTTAAAGCATCTCTCTCTCTCTCTCTCTCTCTCTCTCTCTCTCTCTCTCTCTCTCTCTCTCTCTCTCTCTCTCTCTCTCTCACACACACACACACACACACACACACACACACAAACACACTCTCCTGAGGACAAAGTTAAAGCATACGGTCTTTCATTAAGCACTGCTTTAGCCAGTAGGCCTTTACATATCTCTCAAGATATTATCATAATGCAATTACATCTCCTCCACACACACACACACACACACACACACACACACACACACACACACACACACACACACACACACAGCTCTAGGGTGGAATGTATTGGAGCTATATTACCAGACAGAGATAGCTAATACAGTCAGAGTCAGAGCCAGGTTAACATGTGGGATAATCTCTATAGAGAATGTATTAACATTAGCGTTAGCGTCTTACATGCTAATGGCCATTTAGCCACATGTGGCGAGGAGGCAGCTGATCTAAACACGACGTATTATACACTTATAAGATCAGACACTGATTATTCATGAGTATTTGTGCACATAATGAGTGTTTAGGCAGCTATAAGCTCGGAAACTATCTATTCATGTATATGCAGTTATAACCTCATATGTATGCACTTATAAGATCAGAAACTGTCTATTAATGTATATTTATGCTGTTATAAGATCAGAAACTGCAGTTATATGTATGCGCTAATAAGATCAGAAACTATCTATTCATGTATATGCAGTTATAACCTCATATGTATGCACTTATAAGATCAGAAACTGTCTATTAATGTATATTTATGCTGTTATAAGATCAGAAACGCTCTATTAATGTGTAATTATGCAGTTATAAGTATGCACTAATAAGATCAGAAACTGTCTATTCATGTGTATGTATACTCTTATATGATCTTTTTATGTATATTCATGCAGTCATAATACCAGGAACGGTCTATGAGTGTTTGTGCAGTTATAAGAAAACTACCTGTGTTATTACGAAAAAAATTCTGTGTGTTTGTGTGTGGT
>JAODXP020000029.1:5303618-5313618 GCA_027497455.2 Sardinella longiceps | reverse complement strand
AGAGGAGAGGAGAGGAGAGGAGAGGAGAGAGGAGAGGAGAAGAGAGGAGGGGAATGATATGAGAGGAGAAGAGAAGAGAGGAGGGGAATGATATGAGAGGAGAGGAGAGGAGAGGAGGAGAAGAGGAGGGGAATGATATGAGAGGAGAGGAGAGGAGAGGAGAGGAGAGGAGAAGAGAGGAGAAGAGAGGAGGGGAATGATATGAGAGGGAGGAAAGGATGCAAGATGGAGAAATGAGAAGAGAGACATGGGGAGAGGAGACAAGAAAATAGAGAATCAACTTCTGATTACACCCTTGGTCCATATGTACACACACACACACACACACACACACACACACACACACACACACACACACACACACACACACACACACACACACACACACACACACACACATTGAAATGAGCTGACACCCGCTGCATCCATGTTCACTCAGAGTAAAGTCCTCCTTCACTTCAGCAGAGCAGCATGCAAATCTCCACATCATTATACTTCCATCAGACACCAATACACACACTGATTGCTTATCCTCTCTTCCTCTCACTCTGTCTCTCTCTCTCTCTCTCTCTCTCTCTCTCCCTTCCTCTATCTTTCACCCCTTCCAAAACATCCATCTTCCTCAGCCCTTCTCTCTCTCTCTCTCTCTCTCTCTCTCTCACACACACACACACACACGCAAAGACACACACATGCACACACTCCTTTTCTTCAATGAATCTCTCTCTCTGTCTCTCTCTCTCTCTTTCTTTCTCTTTCTCCCTCCTCTCTTTAATTCCACTCTTCTCCACTCCTCACATCCTCCTCTGCCCTTCCCTCTCTCTCTCTCTCTCTCTCTCTCTCTCTCTCTCTCTCTCTCTCTGTGTGTCTCTCTCTCTCTCTCTCTCTCTCTCTCTCTCTCTCTCTCTCTCTCTCTCTCTCTCTGGTCTTCCTCCCATCCTCCCAAATGACTTGACCCTGGTCATAGCGGAGTGTTGACCCTGCTGTCTCTTTAAGTTCCGCCTCTTTTCTCTCCTCAGATGGGAACCTGTTGAACTCTGACCTTTTAGTCGACCCTGAGTGCCCGTCACACACGAGGCAATTTCCTGTTTCATGGTTTTTCTCTTGTCAGCCAGCCGCGTGCCCTCCTACTGCCGCACACACACACACACACACACACACACACACACACACACACACACACATAAACTCCTTCTACCTACACACGCAGGCACGCACACACACGCACACACACACACACACACACACACACACACACACACACACACACACACACACACACACACACACACACACACACACTCCTTTTCTTCAATGAGGCTTTTCAAGCGTTTCATCTTGACTGAAAGGAAAGGACACTTTTGGAACCTTTTGATGAGCAATAGAATATTGGCCTTATTTTTTTCAATCTCTCTCTCTCTCTGTTTGTGTGTCTGTGTGAGTGTGAGTGAGTGAGTGAGTGAGAGAGAGAGAGAGAGAGAGAGAGAGAGAGAGAGAGAGAGAGAGAGAGAGAGAGAGAGAATGTTTACATGTATACATGTGTGCACAGGTGTGTGTATGTTTGTGTGTGTGTCTTTGTATTGGGGTGAGCTGACCATCTGCAGATCACCTTAGTGTGTGTGCGCGTGTGTGTTGTGAGTAAGTGTGTCTGTGTGTGCAAGTGTGTGATTGTTATGGAGTGTGTGTATGACTGCTGTATGCATGTGTGTGTGTGTGTGTGTGTGTGTGTGTGTGTGTGTAGAGAGAGAGAGAGAGGGAGGGAGGCATATGGCGGTGGCCCAGGTGAGCATGTGTTGATTGTTTAGGAGGCTGAGATTCATATGGCGGTGGCCCGGTGTGTGTGTGTTGTTGTTTGGGTGGTGGTGTGTGTGTGTGTGTGTGTGTGTGTGAGCATGTGTTGATTGTTTAGGATTAGTCCGGAATGGAGGCAGAGATTTGGTCCTTAATTACAGCCAAGACTGGGGAAGCTCCTTATAATTAGAAATATGCTAATCAGAGCCTGGGAGCGCAAGCAGCACACTGCAATCGCTTAAAGGTAAACTTGGCACACACACACACACACACACACACACACACACACACACACACACACACACACACACACACACACACACACGAGTTTAAACTTTAAAGGCTGGTTCCACCCTCTGCGCACACACACACAAACACACACTATCATACTCTCACTTTGTGTGTGTATTTTTTTTGGATATGTGCGCATGGATATATGTGTGTGTTTGTGTGTGTGAGCATGTATTGTTTGTATATATGTATGTGATCATGTGTGTGTGTGTGTGTGTGTGTGTGTGTGTGTGTGTGTGTGTGTGTGTGTGTGTGTGTGCTTGTGCATCTGTGTGTTTGTGGGTGGTTATCTTACCATCGAAGATCTCAAGCTCGTCAAACTGCCTGGTTGTTTGGAAGTGCTCGATGGTGAAGGAGATGTTGTAGCCGGGCTCCACCTTCACGATCCAGGAGCATGACTCGAAGAGGGGGAAGCCATTGCCTGGCGACTGGCTCAGGATGACACCCGTGGAGGCCGTCAGCACCTCGTTCATGGGACACGTCACTAGAGGGGGGAGACGACAGGTAAACATGTAAACATGTAAACAACAACAAAACAGTCCCAGTGTTTACTACAGTAGAGTCATGCAGCGAGAGATACTGTAGCGACCGCTCCGCTCCGACCTTAAGATAAAGAATCGCTCCACACTCCAACTAAACTGCTCTGCTCCAGATGCTGTTCTGGATCACCCATCATCACCAAAATTGAACAAAAATTGAAAATTGAATTGAATTGGCCCAATACACATATTGTCTGAAATTCTATTAAATTCCGTTTTGTCAGACAGACAGACACACACACACACAGACACAAACAGACGTGGGTGAAAACCGAACCTCCTTGGCGGAGGTAATAACACGCTTTACAAACCCTCTCTGACAAGAGCAGAGGAGAGTAAACAAATGAAAGTTCATACAGGAAAATCGGAGTGACGCCATCAATTAGTGACAACGCAACCTAACCAATCGCCTTTGCTCCTATTCGCCTGCGCTAGTTTAAATTCTCTGCTGTCTCCACTGCCAGATTCACCCAGCTCTTGTGCTATGACGCTGCTTTTTTGCTCCCTCCTCCTCCCCAGCTCCACCTGTCTAGATCTGCTTATAGTATAAAGGGAATTTTGGTTACTTCCTGCTTGACATTGTGGCAGCAATTTACAGTGTTACTTGTATTCTATGCAACTTCAGTTTTGCAGTTTTACAGCTTTAACTTTGCAGCAGCACCTTGAGCAGAGCTAGGGCGCCATGACCAAGCATACTACCTTATACTTACACTAATAAAATCTTATTTACTGATTCTGAGAGTGTCCTGTCTGAACTTTTTTTTTCTCATCAAAATTGACCTTAAGTTAATATCCATTCATTTTCCATATCCATTTTATTTTGTTTAAAAGCTACTTACTGTCCACATCATTACTAATATTATTATTGCCTTCATGTATTTGTCAGTTTGTACAGTAAATGTAAGAAACATGATGGTAATTTAAGTCAATTTCCCAGCTATAGATCCACAAGTACACCCTGTCATCACCCACGGCAACACCAGATGCCATAACACTGGAAAACTAGATGTTGTGACACACAGCAATGCACAAACATGCATGGGCAACCACAGAGTTCGCACACACACACACACACACACACACACACACACACACACACACACACACACACACACACACACACACACATACAGCTCTGTGCATGTCTGCTTTCTAAAAAGCTATTGGTCTCTGACCTCCACAGCTGTGAAACTCCAATCCAAACCCCCATCACTAAAACACACACAGACACACACACACACACACACACACACACACACACACATACATGTGAACACACAGCTGTGTAAGCCTGTAGCCCGAGCCCAGATCACACACACACACACACACACACACACACACACACACACACACACACACACACACACACACGTGAACACACATCTGTGAAAGCCTGTAGCCCAAGCCCAGATCACAGCTACATGCTGTCGTTGCCAATGAGATCACTGCAAGCCCCAGGCTCCCCAACAGCACCTCTGGCCAACACACACACACACACACACACACACACACACACACACACACACACACACACACAGATATGCAGCACACCTGTACACTCATCTACACAGAAACACACATGCAAACACCTGTACACTCACCCACCCACAAAAATACTTACACACACACACACACACACACACACACACACACACACACACACACACACACACACACACACACACACACACACACACACACACACAGATGGGCGGGTGCCATGACTAGCACTCTCCTCGGGGTTGCTATGACATTTTCCGCTTTTGTTACCTTGAAATTATCTTGCTTTATTCAGAGCTCTCATTCTGCACACACACACACACACACACACACACACACACACACACACACACACACACACACACACACACACACACACTGTTGATGGTTTAGAATGCAGGTCCCATATTTCACCGTGTTTGTTTGCATGCAAACAGGTTACTGCAACTGCAAAAGCACAAAAAGTTTTAGCCTTCACATCACACACACACACACACACACACACACACACACACACACACACACACACACACACACAATCCACAAACATGAAGCTATAGCCTCAATTTGCCATACTATAAAGAGAATGTGTTTATAGTTTTATCTGAATGTTGGCTATTTTGTTTACAGCTCCCAATCTGCTGCTGCAGCAGGCGAGACACACACACACACACACACACACACACACACACACACACACACACACACACACACACACACACACACACACACACACACACACACACACACACACACACACACACACACACACACACACACACACACACACACACACACACACACACACACACACACACACACACACACACACACACACACACACACACACACACACACACACACACACACACACACACACACACACACACACACACACAGCCACAGACTTCAAAAGACCAGGCTCATTATTTATGCATGAGAAACATCGATAGTGCTTATTGATTGGCCTGCCTGCCTGTCTGTCAAAGCACAGAGAAGTGATGCTATGCCTGCCTTCTGCTAAGACTGGTTTCCAAGACAAAATGAGAAAATCCTTACACACACACACACACACACACACACACACACACACACACACACACACACGCACACACACACACACACACACACACACATACACAGTGAAGAGAGGCCATCTCCTCTAAACTGATTGGAGAGAGAGAGGGGAATAGTGTGTGTGTGTGTGTGTGTGTGTGTGTGTGTGTGTGTGTGTGTGTGTGTGTGTGTGTGTGTGTGTGTGTGTGTGTGTGTGTGTGTGTGTGTGTGTGTGTGTGTGTGTGTGTGATTGAGGAGTTTGAGATCCTACGAGTGAGAAGCATTCAGATAAATCCTAATTAAATGATTCTTTTAGCAACTCATTAGGAGTTCTTATGCACAGATATGAGTCCTACCACACACACACACAATCTAAAAAAATCTCTTTTCCAAAACGCTATATATCCATTTTCAATAATTAATAATTAATGAACACACTCAAAACTGGCCGAATACCTGAATATCAAATTTAAAAAAAAGTAAAAAAAAAAAAAAAAAAAAAGATTTAGCATAATTGCATTAAATGGCTTGTATACCGTTTTGGAAAAAAGTCTTCATTTAGACCACAAGGAATAGTGTTTTGCTGAAGAGTGCCAAAACTCTACGTTGGACGTAATCTGTGTTCGCTCACTTTGTTCTAATCACTCATGGTGTTCTACACACATCCAGTCATATCCCAAACATGTCATGGCTATTTTGCATAAAGCTGCCCTGGCTAGTTAAGTGGTGTGGTGATTGGCTAGTTGGTTTAGTCGGCTGAGGTGATTGGCTAGTTGGTTTAGTCAGCTGTGGTGATTGGCTGGGCTGGTTTAGTTGGCTTCAGTGATTGGCTGGGCTGGTTTAGTCGGCTGTGTTGATTGGCTAGCTGGTTTAGTTGGCTGTGTTGATTGGCTAGCTGGTTTAGTTGGCTGAGGTGATTGGCTAGCTGGTTTAGTCGGCTGAGGTGATTGGCTGGGCTGGTTTAGTCGGCTGAGGTGATTGGCTAGTTTGTTTAGTCGGCTGAGGTGATTGGCTGGTTGGTTTAGTCGGCTGAGGTGATTGGCTAGTTGGTTTAGTCGGCTGAGGTGATTGGCTGGGCTGGTTTAGTCGGCTGAGGTGATTGGCTGGGCTGGTTTAGTCGGCTGAGGTGATTGGCTGGGCTGGTTTAGTCGGCTGAGGTGATTGGCTGGGCTGGTTTAGTTGGCTGAGGTGATTGGCTAGTTGGTTTAGTCGGCTGAGTTGATTGGCTAGTTGGCTTAGTCGGCTGAGGTGATTGGCTGGGCTGGTTTAGTTTAGTTCTATCCACAGCCCAATCCCCTCAGGCTCAAGAGCTTTGACAAGCAGCACTAGCACTATTAGTTGCCATGACAGTGGGACACAGACAGCCCATAATACTGTAGGATGGGATTGTCAGAAAGTGTTTCTCTGTACTGTTGGCTGGAGGAGGTGTTGTATCTGTGCCTGTGCGCACACACACACACACACACACACACACACACACACACACACACACACATACACACACACACACACACACACACACACAGACACAAACATACACACACACACACACACACACACAACACACACATACACACACACACACACACACACACACACACACACACACACACACACACACACACACACACATACACACATACACACACTCACACACACAGACATACACACATACACACACACACACACACACACACACACACACACACACACACACACACACACACACACAGATATACACACACACACAGATATACACACACACACATACAGTATGAGGTGTTGTATCTGTGCAGCTTGTGTAGCCAAGCTCTCAGCAGCAGAGCCAGCAGGCAAACAGCAGCAAACAGCAGCGAGGGATCCACACACACACACACACACACACACACACACACACACACACACACACACACACACACACACACACACACACACAGGCAAACAGCAGCGAGAGCAACTGGATCAAAGTGGATGAAGCTGAAGGCCACTGGCTTTCAACTCAGCAGGACTGATCCACACACACACACACACACACACACACACACACACACACACACACACACACACACACACACACACACACACACACACACACACTAGTGAGGCAGGGGGATCAGCACTCGACACTGGGACGGATTGACATGAACATTCCTTCCTGTTTGAGCGATTTGTTGGGAACAAATATGCCATGTTTGTCTCAATTTGCTTAGCGGACCATGGGGAAGCCTTGGCACACACAGACACACACACACACACACACACACACACACACACACACACACACACACACACACACACACACACACACACACACACACACACTCAGATGATGCCAGCCTTTTATTCACAGCTTCAGCGTAATTAAAAACAACAATGGCATCAGGGACAACCGACACCTGGTTTTACCTGCTCACTTTTTGGGTCAACACACACACACACACACACTCTCTCTCTCTCTCTCTCTCTCTCTCTCTCTCTCTCTCTCTCTCTCACCTGCTCACTTTTTGGGTCAATGCTGGCTGTTTAAATGTGCTCCTCTCTCTCTCTCTCTCTCTCTCTCTCTCTCTCTCTCTCTCTCTCTCTCTCTCTCTCTCTCTCTCTCTCTCTCTCTCTCTCTCTCTCTCTCTCTCTCTCTCTATCTATCTATCTATCTATCTATCTATCTCTCTCTCTCTCTCTCTCTCTCTCTCTCTCTCTCTCTCTCTCTCTCTCTCAGCAAACACAAAGTGGCCATGATGTTATTCAAATATGGCAGCTATACTTTATGTCTCCAACAATGGCCTAGTTTGCATGAATAGACTTTCTGCCGTTGCACTATTCTCATAATAAAAGGTTTTCTGTTTATATCCAAAAATATTCTATTCAGATCAGACAGGTTTGAAAAATGTTTAGCCTGGATTTAAAATAATTTCAAAATGGAAATTGTGGAAATGTTGTGCTGCTGGGAGGGGGGCAAAAAAAAGGTGAATTTTGGATGAGAGGTAAACACAGAACATGGCTGTTGTATCAGAAAACTAACATTATTGCTACCTTGGTGTACAGTAGCTATCATCCGTCTACACAGTCCCATAGTGGTCCAGTGTGTGAGGTTTTATCTTCATGGAACACAGGCTTGTTCATGTTAAAAGATGGGCAAGGAGCATGCACCCTGAAAGTTCACCATAATAGTTCAATACCATAATAGTTCAATCCGATCAAACGTTTAAATGACTGTTCAAACAGAATTGGAATCGAAGAAGAAACCACCCCTTTCATTCCATATTAGAATTTCAATCGGATCCAAAACTCTATTCCAATCATGCCAGGCGTGTGTGTGTGTGGGATTAAACGGCCCAGGACTTGTGGGTAACTAGAACCAGAAGTGTGTGCTGGATTATAAATCAGCCCAGGCTGTGAAGGTAACTAAAATCAAGAACGTGTGTGTTGGATTAAATGAGTCCATGCTGCGAGCAAAATTAAATTTGCTGGGAGAGTAACTAAACTCAGTAGTGTGTGTGTGTGCGTGTGTGTGTGTGTTGAGTTTGTGGGTGTGTGTGTGTGTGTGTGTGTGTGTGTGTGTGCTGGATTCAATTAGTCCAGGTTGTGAGGGAAACTAAACACAGGAGTGTGTGTGTGTTGAACTATGTGTGTGAGTGTGTGTGTGTGTGTGTGTGTGTGTGTGTTGGAAGCAGGCTCAGAGTTCATTAAGGGCTAGAGCCCTAAGAGGTCCATGGAATGTCTGATATTTACTCAGCTAATTGAATTCCGGACTCTTTTCTCTCCCTGCAGACATTCCATTGGAATGGAGAATTGATGCTCACGCTCCTGGGGAGAGGACAACAGGCCAGTAACATCTCAGCCATTGATTCAAGTCTATCACACACACACACACACACACACACACACACACACACACACACACACACACACACACACATACAAACTCACAGAACAAGCGAGTAACACAGCATTGGTTGATTCAAGTGTATTACACACACACACACACACACACACACACACACACACACACACACACACACACACACACACACACACACACACACACACAAATATACACACAGCATGGCCTAAACACATAATGAAGTGCACTGAGAATGTAAACAACCGCTTTCTCACTGCTGCCAAGCATCCTACCACGTTAATGCACATATATTCCCACCCACACACACACACACACAGACAAACACACACACACACACACACACACACACACACACACACACACACACACACACACAACACAACACAAAGCCAGCCCCTCACTCTCGTTTAAGGCATATCGTTATGCTTGTAGCTTTAAAATGAATTCACAATAAAAGAAAGACACGTAATGACCAATCAAATCCCTTTGTGATATCACAGAACCGTGTGTGAAATTCCCCTGAAGACAACACTAGAGATTATTTCACCACTACGCTACCAGATAGACACAATAAACAATAAACAATAAGCACTAAACACACACACACACACACACACACACACACACACACACACACACACACACACACACACACTAAACAGTAAGCACTAAACAGGACTCTTCTTGCTTAAAGTAGTAAATAAACACACACACACACACACACACACACACACACACACACACACACACACACACACACACACACACACACAGTACAGGAACCTACAGTATTTGATGAACAATTTCACAATTTCACAATTTTACAAACCAACAAAAAGCCACAGGCCATCTCTGTTTACTTTGCTGATGCTTCTATTTAGTCTAGGTGCCAGAGTGTGTGTGTGTGTGTGTGTGTGTGTGTGTGGTCGTAGCCAGTTCAATAAACTCTCTTACTCTTTAC
>JAODXP020000029.1:5216118-5218618 GCA_027497455.2 Sardinella longiceps | reverse complement strand
CTGCAGTGAGGGACAGAGCTGTGTGTGTGTGTGTGTGTGTGTGTGTGTGTGTGTGTGTGTGTGTGTGTGTGTGTGTGTGTGTGTGTGTGTGTGTGTGTCTTTAGGATCATTTAGACACACTGCTGAGGAGGCGCAGGTCAACTCATGTATATTCTGGCACTTTTGTACTTTTTAAAGTTCCGCCTCTGCCTCTGCAAGAAGCAGTGAGTGTATAGACTTACTTTTCCTCGGTGTGTGTGTGTGTGTGTGCCTTACCTGAGAAGGTGATGTTGACCTCGTCGACACACTGGTCACGCGTACTGGGTGGGTGTGTGTGTGTGTGTGTGTGTGTGTGTGTGTGTGTGTGTGTGTGTGTGTGTGTGTGTGTGTTCCTTACCTGAGAAAGTGATGTTGAACCCCTCGTACGACACACTGAAGTCGTGAGAGTAAGCGTATCTGTGTGTGTGTGTGTGTGTGTGTGTGTGTGTGTGTGTGTGTGTGTGTGTGTGTGTGTGTGTCCCTTACCTGAGAAGGTGATGTTGAACCCCTCGTACGACACACTGAAGTCGGAGAGGAAGCGTATCTGGGCGGTGTAGTTCCCGAAGAGTCCAGCGCTGAGGGGTGGGGGGAGGGTGGACCCCGTTAGTCTCCACAGAGGTTCCGAGAAACTGCCGTTCTCCGTCACCAACAGGTGGTCGTGCGGACTCTCCAAGTGGAATGTGTGGAAAGTGAACTGCACACCTGAGCAGGTGAGATTGAACGAGAAATAGTTACAGAATTATCAGCGTTCACACTGCACAGGTAGGCTGTGAATTACTCACTGTTACGACCCAGGCTCGTTGGGCCGCAAACATGAACGGAGACGGAAACCAAAAGTACTGTACAAAAATAAATGTATTTGTCAGGAGGAAAATCACACAAAAAGTCTAGGGGAACGGGTTCTATGTAGGGATGGATGGCCGGCAGGAATCAGAGTGGTTGTATGGATGAATGCATGTATGTAGTTGGGCAAAATGTATGAGAGTAGTGGTGTGCGTGTGTGCGTGTAGAGGAGCAAGGGAGTGTGTGATGCTAAATGAGGGGCGGGGCCGAGTATGTGTGCAGGGAACGCTGCTCCTGCTTTTGTAGGCGGCGGCCAGGTGAAGCACAGGCAGGTGAGGCCAATGATCGCCACTCAGCAAGCCTGCCAGCCAGAACTCTGCAGTAATCCAGCTGACAGGGAGGCCGAGGGTCGTGACATCATATAAACTGCAACTCTAGACAACTTCATTTCAGTTTCATTGCCATACTATATAATCTGAATGTCGTTGTTGTTGATGTTGTTGTTGTTGTTGCTTCTATGTTTTTGTTGTGTTTTCATTGTGTGATAGGCCTATATATGTGTGTGAATGTGTGTATTGGTCATGTCTGTGTCGCTCTAGATGGGGGATATCTGTTTAGAACCCTCTCGGAAACGAGATGTGTCACCTCAAGAGGCAATCCTGATAAAATTATTTCAATAAAAATGTGAACTGCATATCTGCACAGGAGGGATTGAACGAGCAACAGCTACAAAACTAATCAGCGTTCAGCAGGGACAGGTAGATGTGGAATTACTAGAATGACATCAACTGCACGGGTCAAATGTGAGCAGCACACCTGCACTGATTACACTAAACAAACAACAGCTACAGAATCATTGGTTTGCACACGGTGCAGGTGCACAGCGACTTTCACTCCTGTCCAGGGGAGAAGGAACAAGTGCAGTTTCACCTTGTTTTTTAGCTCATGTTTTTATCTTTCAGTCTTTTTATTGTGTGTGTAGACTAGAGTCACAATTTCTTATACAGTATCAGTGTTTGTGTGCTTGGTTTGGTAACATCCCATACAAGTGTATTCAGGTGTAATAAGCATGCTAATAGTATGTTATAAAATGTTTATATGCAGTAATAAGCAACATTAGCCCACCACTGAGAATGCTATCTATTCATATGTGTAGTCTGCACACACTATCAGTAATATAAGTGCTGTACTCATTCACCTACTCTGTGCAGGTGAGCATTTCAACTTCTTACTCTACACACACAATAAAAACCCTCAAAGATAAAAACTTGAAAACAAGATTGAAAGATAAAAAGTTGAGCCAAAAACATAAAAATAAATAAAAGATAAAAAGCAAACTTGTACACTCCCACCTTTGCCATGTGCTGTTTCAATCATCCAGGTGCAGTTGAGGTTGTGGGGGTAGAAGTCAGGAAAGCCTGGAGATAAGATGGTGCCTGTGCTTCCCTGGATAAAACCACCACACAGGGCTGGAGAGAGAGAGAGAGAGAGAGAGAGAGAGAGAGAGAGAGAGAGAGAGAGAGAGAGAGAGCAATGAAAAAGAGAGGAAATGAGTGTATGTGTGTGTGTGTGTGTGTGTGTGTGTGTGGTGTGTGTGTTAGGCATACAGTACATGTGAATGGTTTGCCTGTGTGCAGTGTTAGTGGTAAAATAAGAGTTGGACAAACTTAATTTTCTGATCTCTGCAAAGTGTTAGAAC
>JAODXP020000029.1:5129299-5139299 GCA_027497455.2 Sardinella longiceps | reverse complement strand
ACAAATTATTACATAAAGTATTTCATGAACGTTTTTAAAGTGTCAAAGTTGAAAGATGGATTTATTGTTTAATCTCTTTTTCCTAAATCATTTATTTATAATAACATTTAAATTCAAGGTCGGTGAAAGGGTGCCCAGAGTGTACTAAGCACTAGAGACGCATGGCCGCACACACACACACACACACGCACACACACACACACACACACACACCTGTGGCTAATGTCTCTCTAGTGCTCATTGGAATCCCTAAAGCCTACTTGTGTGCCATCATGTTTTGTTTGATAGCCAGTGTACTCTTAGGATCTTACGATAAGGTGTGTGTGTGTCCTCTGCCATTTGTCACAGCTGGGTGTGTATTCAACAATGTGTGTGAGGTGTGTGTGTGTATTCACCGATGTGTGTGTTCCTCAGATCCAGGAGAAGGACAAGTGTGTGTCTGGTGAGATCTGTCCGTGGTGCAAAGCCAAAGGTCAAACCGTCGCTCTACGCACCTATGCCATCAACCATGAGGAGACCATTCGTCTGTGCCCCAGTCCTATGGTAAGCCTTTAATGTTTAGCCTGTGCCCCAGTCCTATAGTAAGCCTCTAATGTTTGGCCTGTGCCCCAGTCCTATGGTAAGCCTTTAATGTTTGGTCTGTGCCCCAGTCCTATGGTAAGCCTTTAATGTTTGGTCTGTGCCCCAGTCCTATGGTAAGCCTTTAATGTTTAGCCTGTGCCCAGTCCTACATCTAAATCCTCACAACACTATCCTTCAATAATGCCTCTAACTGCTTAGTCCCTGGGCTTTTTTTTTTTTTTTTAATTTGAGACCTGATTTAAATTAACCATTAATTTTGTTGCAATTTGTGGAGTTGTCTTATTCTATCGTCCATAGCCCACTGTAGTCTTGGTCTGGACTAGAGCTTATATGATGGTTTGATGGTCGATGTGTTTTATGTAAGTTACACATATATGATTTCTCTCCCTGTTTCCTGTGTGTGTGTGTGTGTGTGTGTCTGCGTGTCTGCAGTGTATTTTCCCCCTGGTCAGTCGTCCGCTGGAGGCTGTGTTGTCCAGCCTGTCATCCACTGCACCCTCAGGCCACGACCAACAGCACCCCAGTCTGACCCACTCAGCCCCTGACAGTCCCCAACTCCCCAAGCTCTCTACATCAGCCCCCGACAGCCCAGAATTCATCGAGCCTCCGGCACCTGTTCCAGACACCCCCAAACCTCTCGGGCACCCTGCGCCTGTCAAGGACACCCCCAAACTCATCGAGCCCCCTGTACTTCCCCAAGACACCCCCAAACTCATCAAACCTCCTGCATCTGTTCCAGACACCCCAAGTCCTCCCAATGACCAATCTTATGCTCTAGACAGCCTCAAACTCTTCCTGCCCCCCTCGGCCAAACGCGCCCGAACCGAAGACCCTCTTGTTCAGTCCTGGTCTTTAGCCCCAGATAGCAGCGCTTTCCCCGACGCACGTGAGCAGGTTGGTGTCGTCATTCAGACACCTGAGGCTGTGGTTCTACACGAGGGGCAGGTCTCAGCGAGCAGCAAAGATGAGCGAGCCTCAGTGGAGGCAGACAGCAGTGACATGGTGTGCACTGCTCAGCAGGAGATGGAGATGATGACTGTAGGAGGCGACTCCATAGGG
The DNA here is from genome assembly GCA_027497455.2 of Sardinella longiceps. Classification (NCBI taxonomy): domain Eukaryota; kingdom Metazoa; phylum Chordata; class Actinopteri; order Clupeiformes; family Clupeidae; genus Sardinella; species Sardinella longiceps. The sequence continues at coordinate 5,137,658 of JAODXP020000029.1, read as the reverse complement.
GAGGATTATCTTCCCAAGGTTTCCTCCTCAGGTAAGAGAGTTTTTCCTTGCCATTGTTGCTCTTGGATGCTCTTTGTTGGTGTCCTCCTGCCCCCCGCCAAACCCTCCTATCTTGCCCCTTTCCTACTGCGCTTCTGTACTTTCACAAATTTCACACCAGTCACTGTCAGCCACTGTATTTTTGGGGGGAGTAGTAATCATCTGCATGTGACAATAAAAACTCCTTGTATTCTTCTATCTTCCTGCAGAGATGATGACTGTAGGAGGGGACTCAATGCTGGAGGATGTTCCTGCAGAGAGCCCTCCTCATGAAGAGCCTGCGGCGGAGGAGGCCTGTACAGCACCCGGGGGGGAAGGAGCCGGTGCCAACACCACCGCTGGTTCTGATTCTGATTCTGGCGTGCAGAAGAGCAGCAGCAGTAATAGGAGTTGGCTGGATGCCTTACTCTTGGCGCTGGCTCAGTCGAGGAGCCTTCGGCGATTGTCCTCGGGTCGGCACGACAAGCGCCCCCGAGGGAGGAAGCGGAAGAACCCTAATCAGGATGCCTCACCTGTGCTGGAGCTGTGTGCCTCGTACGACAGTGCCTCCGCCAGTCACCAGACACACACAGGTGAGCCAGATATTAACATCCGACATCATTTAGTGTGATGAGATAGGTCTAGGGCTGATTGATGTCATATGAAGTCCTCAGGCAAGATTAAAGTAAATAAGAAATGAAGAGTTCATTTGCAAAAGCCTCTAAATCCATTTTCTGAGATATTTAAAAAACTCAGTTGTTTTATTAATAATTTCCAGGTAATCACAGTCAAACTACAATTGAAATTTTTTTATCATTTTTATCGGGTTTATCAAAATTATATAAAATATTTTTTGTAAATTAATTGCAAATGACTTTTAGAGGCTTTAGTTTTTGTTCATTTCATTTGTCAATTTTGTCCAGGTGTGCTAGATATTAGCATCCTTTTACATGATGTACTAATAAGACCTCAGGCAAGATGAGACTAAATAAGTGATTTTATTTGTCTCTTTTATTTTCCAGTGAGTGATGGAGGCCAAGATGCGGAGAAGAGGTTGTCTAATCTGCGCTCCTCTACTTTAACACTACTTGAGCGTCCCCTTCAGCAGAAACGAGGTAAGAGGTGGCCACTAGTGACCCCATTTAGCTCTTGAGTGTGTGTGTGTGCGCGTGCATGTATGCATCCTCCTCAACCTATTCAGCTCTGAGTGAGTGTGTGTGTGTGACTGAGTGCTCCACGCTAATTTGTGTTTCTTCTCCTCCTCCTCCCGCGGCGCCTCTCCAGAGTGGACACGCCGGCCAGTGGAGGTTCCTGCCCTGGTGCTCCCGGTTCTGCTGGACCTGGACAGCCGTGCGAGAGAACACTTCCAGCACTCGGTCCAGTGGGAGAGCCAGTGCCAGATGTGTGGTTGCAGCTCCAGCAGCAGGTGAGTGCTCTGCTCTGATCTGCTCAGTGCTGCCCTGGGCTGGGCAGGGCTAGGACTTGGCGAGCCAGCCAGGATATGTGCTGCTGAGGGGTTTTTCCTCTGCTCTGCCCTGGGCTAGGACTTGGCGAGCCAGCCAGGATAGGTGCTTCTGAGGGGCCTGCTGCTGCTGCAGCCAAGATTGGCCCTCAGGATTGTTCTCATGTACACTTGATGCTTTCTAAATCCTGACAAGAATGAATTATCATAAGCCAGTAATTTTTTTTAAAACACTGAAAAGCTGATCTATGTTGTTGTCATACTTAATTCTCTCATTTTGATCTGATATATTTTTTGTTTCTCCTCTCCCCAGCTGCAGCAACACTGCAACAGCATACACATATCTTGTGTCTAACTGGCATCCCCTGAGTCCTCCAGTCCAAATCACTTGCAGTCGCTGTCAGAACGTCAACCAGATGAAAATTCTCCATGAGAGGTGAGGATGTTTGCATATTCCATTACAGACACACACACACACACACACACACACACACACACACACACACACAAACACACTCACACCAATGTCCCAAGGTAGCAGATTAGATCTCATTAATGTTAAGAATTGCGCTGTGGTTTGGTTTCCCTCTGCAGATGTTGTATTTGATTTGTGTTGCTCTCTTCCCCAGGATACCCCCAGTGTTTGCTGTGCACTTTGCTGACGGGTTCCCTACGAGTGATGTCACGGCTTGCTCGTTCGCCTACAACGACACTCAGTACGCTCCGACTACAGTGATCCAGCACAAGGCCAGAGAGGACCTCTACGTCTCCTGGTGTCGCAAGTGTGATGGTAAGGCCCCACTGCCATTTAGAGGAGTCATATACACACACACACACACACACACACACACACACACACACAGAGGACCTCTGCATCCCCTGGTGTCACAAGGCTGATGGTAAGACTCCACTGCCATTTGTAGGAGTTATATATAGACACAGACACACACACACAAGGACCTCTACATCCCATGGTGTCGCAAATCTGATGTAGAGATCCTACTGCCATTTGTAGGAACCACACACACACACACACACACACACACACACTACACACACAGAGAGTCTAATGTATTACAGTGGGGGTTTGATTAAAATGCCAGAATGGGAGTCCTGTCAAGCAGCCAACAGCACCCAGTTTGAAATGAAACTGCTTCTCGTCTCGCTGGTGCCGTTTAAATGTCACCCCGTTATTACCACCAGCGGCCCATGCTGACCTTTCCGTTACGCTTTTCATAATTCGTGTTATGTCAAAGGTTTGACTGGGTGGAGTGGAGTGGAGTGGGAGGGGGGAGGTATTACACCATGGCATGTTTTCAAAGAATCATCAATTTAAGCGCAGATGTGAATGAAATGTATGTTGCCAAGAATAACTCTAATCTACTAGAACCGCTCACTCAAAAATGCCTTTTTTTCCACAGGTTCCTGGACAGCATATGAAGATTTTGCAGATCTAAGGGGCATCTCTCACCCAAAATTGGACATTCCTTCAAAGGAGGTCCACATGGTCTTCTGGGAGGCTGAAGTCAAAGCAAGATGTAAGGCCTCTACACAGAAAACCCCAAAAGATATTCCCCCACCACCAGATAGTCAAAGTGAGAATGTGGCGGAGGAAACTATTACCTTGCACGACCAGTCTCTCTCGACTCCCCACGAAGACACGTTTGTGGCAGCACTTAAACCCAACGACCCTAACAGCACCAGCCTGATGGACACCTCCATAAGCAACGCCACCCTGCTGGACACCTTTGAGGGTCTATCCCATAATGATATTGTTACACTGGCTCTGGAGCCGAGTCGAGAGGCGGTACAAGAGAAAAGGCCGAACAGGAAGTCACCCATGGTGTCCCTTGCTGTGGGGGACACAGCTGAACCCTCTGTGCCCGAAGAGGCCCAAGTCACCACCGTCTCTAGTCCTCCTGTCATCAGGAGAAGCAGGAGGATCGCCAGCAAACAGATCGAACACAAAGACAAGAGCACTTCGAGACAGAACAGCTTTGAACAAGATGAGAGCTCTGAGTCACAATCAGAAGCGCAGCCATTGGATAATTTTTCAGACAAGAACTCGCTGTCGAACAGCACAGTGTTCTTTCCAGCTGGTCCGGTTGCTGGAGACGGTTCTGCAGAACCTGGGACTCCTCTATATATCCCTGTAGATGGAAAACTGTCCAAGAGTCTCACTGTGCAGATTCACAAGCTGCCAGACACGACTATCTCAACTCTTACTTCGGAGAACCCCAAGCCCCTGCCAGAGACGACTCTCTCAACTGTTGCCTCGAAGAACCCAAAACCCCTGCCAAATTCTACCCTCTCAACTCTTACTTCGGAGAACCCAAAAGCACTGCCAAATTCTACCCTCTCAACTCTTACTTCGGAGAACCCAAAAGCACTGCCAGACATGACTCTCTCAACTCTCCCATTGGAGAACCCCAAACCCCTGCCAGATTCTACCCACCCAACTCCTTTGGAGAACTCCAGCCCCCTGCAAACGCAAGCAACACAGAACCAGTTACCAGACACCCCAGTAAAGCAAGAACCAACAAAACCAGCTTCAGCGAAAAAGAACTATGTAGTTCGAACCCCAGTTAAGAAGAAAACAAAAGGGCAAATGTTAGTGTTACAGAGTCCAAAAGTAACAGATCAGAAATCACAGCCAGCAGAAACCACTGAGTCTCCATCCCAGGCAATGGAAACCTCTGAGTCTCCATCCCAGGCAATGGAAACCACTGAGTCTCCATCACAGCCAGTAAAAACCACTGAGTCTCCATCACAGCCAAATAAAACCACTGAGCCTCAATCAGAGCCAATGGAAACCCTTGTGCAGAACTCGCCTGAGTCTCCATCAGTAACCAATCCATCCCCTCTCAGGCCAGCAGTAAAAAGCTCAGACCAGGTGCTTCAGATGTTGGCATATCCAACCTTTATGGAAAACCTGCCTCTACAATCCTCGCTCTCAGCAGCAACACAGAATCAACCTGTGAAAGCCCTAGCAACCCAGAGGGTAACAACAACAATGCCAAACCTGGCAACGCAGGAGCCAATAGTCCAGGTCCCAGCAACACAGAATCTACCTGTTAATATTTCAGACAGACAGAGCTCAACAAAAGGCAGTGAAGCAAGCCAACAAACCCAACAAATTCTGCCTACTATTCTTGCATCATCAGATACGAGTCCAACACAACCACAGACCTTAGATAACCTCCCACCAGACACTATAATCACTCTGAATCTAGACATAGAGATGGACACATCTGGATCGGAGCAGTTACAGGCCCCTGAGATCATTCTCCCTTCATCAACCCTAGACACTCCACACATGCAGGGTCACAATAGACCCGGCTCAGATTACCAGAACCTAGAACTCAAGTCCCCATTTGAGCAGAATGTGGAGGATCCAACACCAGTGGGACAGAACACACCACAGCTGATTGGAGCAGTTATGCAGACCCCAGCACAGCTAAGAGGAACAGCCATACAGAACCTGCCTCAGACGATGGGGAACGCACCTCAGAAACCCTCTCAGCAGACGGCACCTGTAATGAGTCCAACCCTGGTCACTTTACAGCAGCCTGTAATCCACACTCCAACTATGCAGACTGTGCAGGTCTTAGACACACTGAACCTAACACCTGTCAAACGAAACCCATCACCTCCTCAGACCTCCCCAACACAGGCCTTGCCGAACTTAAACACACAGAACCTCACACCTGTCAAGCAAAACCCATCACCCCCCAAGACCTCCCCAACAGAGACCTTGGTGATCTTAAACACAAAGAACATAACGCCAGTGAAGCAAAACCCATCACCCCCCAAGACCTCCCCAAGTACTCCCCAGAGTATAACCCCACTGAACCTGACCTCCCCAAGTACTCCTCATAGTATTACCCCACTGGACCTGGATGCAGAGTCTGATTTTCCTCAACCAGATGATCTTCCTAACGAGCTTCCAGAGGAGCTAGATCTCATCCTTCCCTCTGTGGTCCCCTCTCATCCTCAGCATCAGCATCACGCCATCCCTGTATCCATGGAAACGGCCCCTGTGATGTCACCAGTCACCCCTGCACCTGCACTCCCACTCCCATCCTCCTCAGTCTCACCCACAGCCTGTCTGTCCCCCAAACACAGCAAGGCTTCTCCACCCAAGCAGCAACCACAGCAGAGCACAAACACTAGTACTGTAACAGTGGTGCCCCCTACAGTCAAACTGGAGAACACAAAGACGGTGGCGCCCCCTGTGGTCAAAGTCAAAGTGGAGCAGACGAGGTCAGCTGAACCCCCTAAAGCCACACCGAAACCCAACCTTAGCAAAGTGCCCCCTGTCAAACCTCACCTGTTCAGCGGCTTCAAGACCCAGCAGACCAAAGGGACGAGCAGCACTTCAGCTGGCAGCAGCAGTGTTAGTGTTGATGTCCCTACTAGTGGCTTGCTTGGTTTGGCCACTAAGCAGTTTCTCTCAAAGCCGTCTCTGCCCAAGACTACACCCACTGGTGTCCAGCTCCCTCCTCTATTGAAAACGCCTCCGGTTATCAAAACTCTTTTGTCTGGCATCCCCAAGCCTGTGAAGTCTGCAGGCGCCAAGCCTGATTTGTCCATAGTCAATCTGGGCCCGGCAGCAACATCAGCGTTGTTGAAGAGCAAGAAGGAGCTGAGCCAGGCGTTAGCGGTTCCTGCGTCTGCCTCGGCGGCCCCTGAGGACGTGAAGACGGCGTCTCTGAGGCTGAAACTCCTCAAGAAGCTCAAGTCCAAGAAGAAGCAGCTGGCGGAGCTGGACCAGATGCTGCGACAGAGAGGGATGGTGCCTCAGACCACCCAGAGCGCCCCTCCCAGCGTAGCCCCGCCCTCCTCCCTCTCCACCGCCACCAGTCCGGGATCTGCCGCCTCCTCACAGATGACATCTCCCGGGACTCCCTCAGCTGCGTCCACCATCTCGTCCTCGGATGGAACGGAAATGCTGGACATGTTGGTGAGTGGCGGAGAAGACGCGTTGGGTGAGCTGATGAACTCCCAGCATCCTCAGCTCTCTTACCCCTCCAATGCTCCGCCGCATCACGACGCTACCTCAACACCCGCCCCCCCTGCAGAGGACTTCCTGACTATCGATGACTTCCTGGATGATGTCATCTTTGACACCAGTAGGACAGAAAAGGCTATGGAGAACAGTGAGTTTGACGAGTTGGACATGTTCTTATGAGGGCCATAGAGGACTCTTTTTTTTTTTTGACACGTGGACATGCTCTTATTGTCGCCATGGAGATCAGTGATTGACATTCTGTATTATTCTCAGAAGGCCGGAGATATTGTGTTATGCCTTGAAGCTTATTTCAAACTACTTTGATCTACTTTGAAATTAGTTTAAAGAACAAAATATCTAGAGTTGTGCATTAATGTGAGGAGTTCGTTTAATTTATATAATATATATGTTGTAAATTTGAGTACAAAGAAATGTATCTGTAATCAAAATAAAAAGATTATTTTTTAGACATTGACGTCAATCATGAGATTTACTTATTTACAGTCTGATCTCAATCGTCAGCCAGAATAAATAAATAAATATATAATAAATAAATATAAGTTTGTGATCAAAGGGTCAGGATTTGTTGAGTCTAATCTTAAATGTCATAATGAGTTTTAGCCAAGCAAAGCTAGTGATTAGAGGTCTGAGAGTAGGATCTTGTCAGCTGGTAAATGCTGTAATTACAGCACTAATGTGGAGAGGATGCTACAGACAGAGACACTAATATGGAGAAGATGGTGTAAGCAGAGAGACTCAATACACAATCTGTCCCTTTGAGGGGAAATTGCATCTTGGGAAAGCGGTGGTGATGATGCGGCCTTGACTGATGAGGTATTAAGGAGGAGGTTTGGAGTGTGTGTGTGTGTGTTTAGAGGGAGGTTTGGAGGCTTACACTGAATCATAACTCATCAGTTACTCCCCACTGCCTGTGTGTGTGTGTGTGTGTGTACAGTACATATGGTGGCCATCAGACAGAATTACCTCATTTAAAGTCAACGATCCCGCATCATCCCCCATGAAAACACAACAGAAATCATGAAAACAGATGAGCGGGGCTCCAGTGAAGGTGATCTCGTTAGCTGCAAATTGTGTGTGTGTGTGTGTATTATAGTTTTTAGTTTGAAGGTGCTATCTGCTGCTTCTGTCTCCCGTCCATTAGTGATTTAGTGGGATTCAGATTTAGTGGCCAGAATATACCCCAAGGTGCGTGTGTGTGTGTGTGAAAGGGAAAGTATTTTAGTTTTCAGTGTAATGGTGCTCCTGTCTGATTCTGTGCTTCTGTCTCCGGCCCACCATTGGATTTACTGAGATTCACATCCAAGGCTGTTTGGGGGCGAACAGTATACGATACTCCTAGATGTGTAACAACAAATCTCAGGTGTTTTTCTACCGTGTGTGTGTGTGTGTGTGTGTTTGGGGGTGAGGAAAGTACCTGATACCCCTAGATGAGTAACAACAAATCTCAGGTGTTTTTCTACCGTGTGTGTGTGTGTGTGTGTGTTTGGGGGTGAGGAAAGTACCTGATACCCCTAGATGTGTAACCCCTAGATGTGTGTGTGTGTGTGAGAGTGTATTTTCGAGTTTAGCTATTTTCCTTATACATAAAGACATACGATGGATCATCTAGAATGAAATAAATGAAAATATTGGAGGGGTGGGGGGGGTTCTATTTCAAGTTCAGGTTTTTCAGAATTGTATACAAACACACTAAACCATCTTCTTTGGCAGACATCTGTGACTGCATTGTTGTATACATGTGCTTAGACTTCTTCATTTGCAGTATCTGCTACCCTTGGATGTGTTATAACAAATCTGATCATGTTCCTAGCCAGGCTCCTGGTGTGTGTGTGTGTGTGTGTGTGTAT
>JAODXP020000029.1:5091799-5094299 GCA_027497455.2 Sardinella longiceps | reverse complement strand
GAGACTGTTAGTAATGGATGAAGAGAGAGGAGGAAGAGAGAGGAGGAGTGTAGAAGGAGGGGACTGAGAGAGGAGGAGTGTAGAAGGAGGGGATGAGAGAGGAGAGGAGTGTAGAGGAGGAGACTGGGTTAGTAATGGATGAAGAGGAGGAGAGAAGAGAGAGGAGGTAGAAGTAGGAGACTGTTAGTAATGGATGAAGAGAGGAGGAGAGAGGAGGAGAGAAGTGAAGGAGAGGAAGAGAGGAGGTGTGTAGAGGTGTAGACTGTGTTAGTAATGGACGCTCAGCAGCCTGATATTTACTCAGACACAAAATCCCCCTCGGCTTCTGTAATGAATTATAAAACTAAAAATGCCTTTGTGTGTGTGTGTGTGTGTGTGTGTGTGTGTGTGTGTGTGTGTGTGTGTGTGTGTGTGTGTGTGTGCAGGCATGAGTGTCCATGTTTGTTTGTTTGTATGTATGTGTCTGTGTGGGAGATCACATTCAACACAGTTAAATTACCTTTCATTCGGTGTGTGTGTGTGCACGCGTGCTTCTGTGTGTGTGTGTGTGTGTGTGTGTGTGTGTGTGTGTGTGTGTGTGTGTGTGTGTGTGTGTGTGTGTGTGTGTGTGTGTGTGTGTGTGTGTGTGTGTGTGTGTGTGTATGTAGGGGTGCTTTGGGGATGGGCTGCTCGCGTAACATGGCTGCAATGAAACTCAATCAAGGCACTTATGCCAAAATGAAAGGTCCCTTTACTCTGCAATGAACACACACACACACACACACACACACACACACACACACACACACACACAGAATGAAAGGTCATTTAACTCTGTTGAATGTGATCATCTGCCTCTATGCTAATCTGTCTCTCCATGCGATCTTGTGTCCTGTGTGTGTGTGTGTGTGTGTGTGTGTGTGTGTGCTCCATCACTAAAGAGCAGTGACACCCTGACCAGCTCTGCCGTTGCCAATTAGGCCATCTCTAATTAACTAATTGACTAATTAGAACAGATAAAGCTGGCCTTGGCCTAATTGCCATATTATCCTACAGAGCTGTGAAACTTGAGCAATCATCCAGAGCAGTGAGCACACACACACACACACACACACACACACACACACACACACACACACACACACACACACACACACACACACACACACACACACACACACACACGTACTCATCCAGAGTAGTGAGCAGGACATGCAGGCTCCACACTCACACACATCTAAACACACTCACACACAATCCCAAACACAATTGTTTAATTGAATCAAATCACAATGAACTGTAAACATTCCTTGCTATCCTCTTCTGCCACTCTACTTTGCAGAGGGTTTATGACAGACAGCTATGTAGGAAAATTGGTTGGCAATTGGTTGGCAAATGGTTGTGAAATGGTTTGCATTTGTTACTGGTTGGTTGGCACTGGCCGGTATTGGTTGGTACTTGGATCCATCTGCATTCTGGTCTAATCTAGACTAATCATGTTATGTCTGTGCCTGAGGATGACTACATTTGTGAATGTATGTCTCTGTGTGTGTGTGTGTGTGTGTGTGTGTGTGTGTGTGTGTGTGTGTGTGTGTGTGTGTTTTGTGTGGGTTTTATATGTGTGAGTCATCCTTCCTCTCACTACCCCACTTAAGTGGGTCACATCACATCACACACACACACACACACACACACACACACACACACACACACACACACACATAGAGGCAGGCGCACACACATTCACACGAGAGCGACAGAGAGTAATTCTTTATCCTGCTAACATCACTTTCAAGCCCAACTCACACACACACACACACACACACACACACACACTCAGCACTCGAGATCAGCGTCAGACCCAGCCAGATGCAAGAATGAAAAAGCTACTCTGGGTTTGGGAGTGACTGTGGTTTTGAGTGTTCAAATGTGTGTGTGTGTGTGTGTGTGTGTGTGTGTGTGCGTGTGTGCGTGTGTGTGTGTGTGTGCGTGTGTGTGTGTGTGTGTGTGTGTGCGTGTGTGTGCGTGCGTGTGCGTGTGTGTGTGTGTGTGTGGATTTGGGGGTTTCTCCCTTGAGAAAGTTTTTAAGGTTGCAGAGGCTAAGTAACAGGTAATGTTAGACAGCAAGAGAACAGCCTGAAGATGACACCACAAATCTTCTTCTCATCTCTGATAGGCTGTCAAAGTCATGCAGGAGCGAAAGTGGAAGTGGAAAGAAGAATGAACAACAAAGAAAAAGAAAAAGAGGATCAGGGTTTACTTCCTTGTGGAAAAGTTTAATATTCCACCGGATATTTTTTTTTTTTTTTTTCCGAAGAAAAACAACAACAACAAAACAAAAAGTATTTAAATGCAAGTAAACAATGTTGTCATGCATTATTTAACATCACAACTCCAGTGGGCCAGCCGGGCCTGCTCATATTTTTAATAATTACAGACTAATTGCTTAGACTCACAAATGTCTTTGCAAACATAGCCTACGTGTGCCCACTGAAACACACACACACACACACACACACAC
>JAODXP020000029.1:5084299-5086799 GCA_027497455.2 Sardinella longiceps | reverse complement strand
CTCTCCTCCTCCCGTATCCCCCCATCCCGTATCCCCCATCCCTCCCCTCCTCTCCTCTATTCTATCCCCTCTCCTCCTTTCCTCTCTCCCATAGTTAATGTCCTCTCCTTCTCTTCTGTATCCCCCCATCCCCTCCCCTCCCCTCTCTCCTCTCCTCTCTCCCCCTCTCCTCCTCTCCTCTCTCCCATAGTTAATGTCCTCCTCTCTTCTCTTCTGTATTCCCCCATCCCCCCTCCCCCTCTCCTCTCCTCCCCTCCTCCTCTCCTCTCCTCTATCCCCCTCTCCTCCTCTCCTCTCTCCCATAGTTAATGCGTTTCTTTATAGGGTCATTTGGCAAAGCGGCTCCATTTCAGGGACAAGCCTCATTTCTCAATGGCGCTCCACACGGCTAATCACACTTGTGTGACAGGCTGATACAATTGCACACACACTCTCTCACACACACTCGCTCTCTCTCTCTCTCTCTCTCTCTCTCTCTCTCTCTCTCTCTCTCTCTCTCTCTCTCTCTCTCTCTCTCTCTCTCTACACACACACACACACACACACACACACACACATACTACTCTCTCTCACACACACACACACACACACACACACACACACACTCACACAGATACAAACACACCCACACACACACACACACACACACACACACACACACACACACACACACACACACACACACACTCACACAGATACAAACACACCACACACACACACACACACACACACACACACACACACACACACACATACACACACACACACACACACACACATTCTCACATTCAGAGCTGTTCACCATTTCTGTGTGTGCAGGGCCGTTTCAAGGTACTTAGGGGGCCCCAAGCAAACATGGTATGGGGGCCCTTCACCTCCCATAAATTCCTACGTAAACCGCATTGTTATAATCTTCAAGCAAGGGTTAGCATTAATATAATTATTTGTGTTGAACTTGCAATTGTCTAACTCTGTCATATTTAATTGAATGAACGCCACCAACTAAACTACTAAAATGATTAAACAGTCATTCTTGAGGGCCCCTTTCAGCCTGGGGCCCCAGGCAATTGCCTAGTTTGCCTGTCCTGTTGCTACGGCCCTGTGTGTGTGTGTGTGTGTGGTGTGTGTGTGTGTGTGTGTGTGTGTGTGTGTGTGTGTGTGTGGAGTGAGTGTGTGTTTATACTCACAGTCTGCATTTAAACCACTGTATGTCAAAAGGCCTCACATTCATTCAAAAATTAGTTAATAAAACATTTGTGAAGAAACACACACACACACACACACACACACACACACACACACACACACACACACACACACACACACAGTGCCTCTGTTCTAAGCAGAGAAATAACACAACCTGACCAGCACCAGGGTAGCATCAGAGACTTTTCCCAAACACACATTTACACCCAACACACACACACACACACACACACACACACACACACACACACACACACACACACATGGCCATCATCTCTACACACACACACACACACACACACACACACACACACACACACACACACATGGCCATCACTCTACACACACACACACACACACACACACACACACACACACACACATACATACGGGCTACACACACACACACACACACACATACACACACACACACACACACACACACACACACACACACACACACACACACACACACACACACACACACACACACACACACACACACTGCGGCCTGTGTTTGAGCCCCTAATGAAATGCTATTATGCTGTGCCTGAGGACACTGACAACTGGCTAGAATGACATCTAATGCAGGTGCAGCAGCCTGGCCCACAGCTAAACATGTACACACACACACACACACACACACACACACACACACACACACACACACCCTTAAAAACAAATGCATAAATACATGCTTACTCTTTTTTACGCTGTCAAATTCTCTCCAACTAAGATCACATGCTGCGAAAATGGGTTGTTACACACACACACACACACACACACACACACACACACACACACACACACACACACACACACACACACACACACACACACACACACACATGAGGAGTTAGAGTGCTGGAGAGAATGGGCCTTAAGTGGCTACAGGCCATTAGAGGATGAGAAAAAGAGATGGCCAGAGAGAGAGAGAGAGAGAGAGAGAGAGAGAGAGAGAGAGAGAGAGAAATGGTCAGAGAGAGAGAGTGAGGGAGAGAAAGATGGTGGGAGAGGGAGAGAGAGAATGAGAAAAGGAGAGAGAGAGAGAGTGTGTGTGTGTGTGTGAGAGAGAGAGAGGGAGATAGAGGAGGGGAGAGAGAGAAAGGGAGGGAGGGAGAGAAAGAGGGGGAGAGAGAGAATGAGAAAAGGAGGGAAAGAGAGTGTGTGAGAGAGAGAAAGAGAGAGAGAGAGAGAGAGAGAGAGAGAGAGAGAGAGAGAGAGAGAGAGAGAGAGAGAGAGAGAGAGAGGAAGGGAGGGAGAGAAAGGGAGGGAGGGATGGAGGGAGAGAAAG
>JAODXP020000029.1:5076799-5079299 GCA_027497455.2 Sardinella longiceps | reverse complement strand
TCTCCTCTCTCTCTCTCTCTCCTCTCTTTCTCTCTCTCCTCTCTCCTCTCTTCTCTTCTCTTCTCCTCTCTTTTCTTCTGCTCCTGTCTTTTCTTTTCTCCCACTCCTCTCCTCTCTTAACTCTTAACCTCTCTAAACTCATTCTGCTAATTGAGTCTCTCTCTCTCTCTCTCTCTCTCTCTCTCTCTCTCTCTCTCTCTCTCACACACACACACACACACACACACACACACACACACACACACACAGACACAGACACACACACAGACACACACACTCGCTGCTACTAATACTGCAGTATTTTGGGTCATAAAGATGACAGATGAAGAGAAATATGATACTCCTTCAGCACACTCACACACACACACACTCCTTCAGCAACCCCCCACACACTCACACACACACACACACACAGACACACACACACCACCAACCCAGCCTATCCCGCTCCACTGTGCGGCCCTCTCCCGCGCAGTGCCTTTAAATTAACCACACACACACACACACACACACACACACACACACACACACACACACACACACACACACACACACACACACACACACACACACACACACACACACACACAGACACACACACACACACACACACACACACACACTGCCTTTAAATTAAGTACGCATATTAATGCAATTACCCCAGTGAAGGGAGATAAAGGGGGGAACTCTGACAGGCATGCTAATCACCCGCCTTGTCCACTCCTCTCCACACACACACACACACACACACACACACACACACACACACACACACACACACACACACACACACACACACACACAGACACTTCAGCATCACAGAGGACGAGGTGACCGCGGTAACTTCACGTCAGCTTTGAACAAACCAGACAGCATCCCAATGACCCAGATGAGAGATGGAACAAGGGAGGAGAGAGAGAGAGAGAGAGAGAGAGAGAGAGAGAGAGAGAGAGAGAGAGAGAGAGGAGGAGAGAGAGAGGAGGAGAAGAGAGAACGCAAGAGAGAGAAATCAAGAAAGAGAACGAGAGCGAGGGAGAGAAAGTGAGAGAGAGAGAGAGAGAGAGAGAGAGAGAGAGAGAGAGAGAGAGAGAGAGAGAGAGAGAGAATGAGAGAGAATAAAAAAGGGGGAGGGAGGGGAGAAAGAGGGATCACTGAAAGTCAAACTGTTGTAAACCCGTCCATCAGAAGAACGACTGGAAGTAGCCAGAAGGGGTGGGGGGGCAGAATTAAAAACAGAAAGAAAGAAAGAAAGAAAGAAAGAGAGAGAGAGACAAAGAAAGAAAGGCACAGAAAGGAGGAGGGTCATGAGGAAGAGGAGAATGAAAGACAAAGTGTGTGTGTGTGTGTCTGTGGCTGTCTGTCTGTCTGTCTGTCTGTGTGTGTGTAGATTTGTATATATGTATGTGTGTGTGTGTGTGTGTGTGTGTGTGTGTGTGTGTGTGCGTAGTGACACACTCACCCTCGTAGACGGCTTTGAAGCCCTGTCCACTGACGGCATAGTCGGACAGGAGCCAGAGAGTGAGTCGAGAGCCGGTGCTCACGATGGGGGAGGGCAGCTGGAACCCCGTCAACCTACGGAGACACACAACGGACAAAACACACCAGTCAGTTAAGACCAAAGATCAGAGAATAAAGCAACGTATGTAGTATTTCTCAGTGGGAGCAAACAAACAAACAAATACAAACAAACAAACAAATAGTTCTGGTCTGCATAAGTACATTACATCACATTGTTACACAGCTTTTTATAATGATGAAGAATACTCCATTGATGTGGGATATACGGCATAGCTCAGCGGGCTCGTGCGTCATACTGCAAATCCGGGGACCCGGGTTCGATTCTGACCCGAGGTCATTTCCCGATCCATACCCTTCTCTCTCTCCCACTCATTTCCTGTCACAATCTTCACTGTCCTATCAAATTAAAGGCAAAAAAGCCCTAAAAAATATATTTTTTTTTTAAAGAAGAATACTCCACAATACTCCACTCTATATTCATTTCAATGGTAATAGTGAACGAGGTGGAAGCGAATGACTAACACAACACGGAAAGCTAACTAACCCCGTAGGGTACTATTTTCATATGAAAGAAGATCCACAAGGCTGCATTCTAAAGAGCATTGATATGGAACACTGGTGAAACTTTTTTACAAATTTCTCAGGTGTCCTGTTATCGAGAAATAACGGACACCCTTACAGCCAATCTGAAAACAGTATTGCATTCCACTGGGTGATAATTCTTAATAAGAGACTGTTGCTAAGTAGAACAGACATAGTTTTTTACTTATTTTGACTTTGGTCTGCATAAAGGGGGATTTTCCCTGCTCCCCGGAAATAGGACACGGAATTTAAAGGTATAATCCGGAGTGAATCAACACGTAGCCCTGCTGTTTTATACTGCTAAGCGCTACTGAAAGCCACCTCAATGATAAAATTTCGTGCATCGTAGACCGAGTTTGCGAAACGGCAGCTAACACTAACTGAATGAGGCATGTCAAAA
>JAODXP020000029.1:5049299-5051799 GCA_027497455.2 Sardinella longiceps | reverse complement strand
TGCTTGCCTCTGCCTCCTGTGATCTCCTCTGCTCTCCTCTCCTGTCTCTGCTAGGCTAGGCTAGGCTAGCCTATGTTATGATATGCTAGGCTACATTATGATATGCTAGGCTATGCTTCTATAAGCTAGACAACGCTACGCTAGCCAATGCTATGGTTTGCCTAATGTTAGGCTATGTTAATGTATGCTACCATAGGCTGATCTATGCTAGGCTACATTATGGTATGCTAGGTGACGTCATTTTAGGCTATGCTACTATATGCTACGTTAGGCTATATTATGGTATGCTATGTTATACTACGCTAGGCTATGTTATGGTATGCTAGGCTACACTATGCTAGGCTAATCTACTGTATGCTACGCTATGCTATTCTAGAATAGGCTAGGCTATGCTATGGTATTGCTATGAATGTGGCCCTGTGGCCTGCCTGGCTAGAAACAGACAGACACACAGACAGGTAGAATGACAGACAGGTATTGCACCTGTGTTAGAGCCTACAGGCAGACTGACACAAAAAGGAGGTGTGTGTGTGTGTGTGTGTGTGTGTGTGTGTGTGTGTGTGTGTGTGTGTGTGTGTGTAATGCACCTGTGTTAGAGCCTACAGGCAGGAGGTAAATAGAGTAACAGACTACAGTATTACTGCTCTCCTTGGAGCGCACTAGGAATGCTTAATGCTCACTTTGCCGTCTGACATTGGAAAGGCCCCACACAAACACACACACACACACACACACACACACACACACACACACACACACACACACACACACACAAACACAAATACACACACTAACACACACAGTGTTTTCAAATCAACTCACTTTAAGATAGCAAACTTTGTCTTGTTGTTTCCAACTCTGCAGCGGCGCACTCCAGAAACTCTATTAAAGCTGATGGTGATGTGTTGTTGGTGTGTTGTTTATGTGTTTGTGTGGTGTGTGTGTGTGTGTGTGTGTGTGTGTGTGTGTGTGTGTGTGTGTGTGTGTGTGTGTGTGTGTGTGTGTGTGTGTGTGCATGTGTGTTGTTTTCAACTCTACAGCGGCACTCTCCAGCAGTTCTAATATTGCTGATGGTCCCTTCAGGCAAGTGGCAAACAAACACACACACACACACACACACACACACACACACACACACACACACACACACACTGAGACCGCAACAGGACAAGCTGGCAAACAAACACACACACACACACACACACACACACACACACACACACACACACACACACCCTCAAACCTCAGTGTGTAGAGCCAAATATTACTGCTCCATCGACAGCAAAACATGCGGCCATCTGAGTGTGTGTGTGTGGAGGTGTGTGAGTCAAACCTGCAGCAGCCTGACAGTGTGTGTGTGTGTGTGTGTGTGTATGTGTGTGTGTGAGTGAGTCACGACTCGTGGCAGTCTAATCAGTGTTGAGCCCTAAGTGCTACATTGTGATGAAGGCTTAGCCTACCCAGCATTCCCCTCAACCCACCCCCAACCACCAACATACACACACACACACACACACACACACACACACACACACACACACACCAAGCACCCAGCCAGAGCCAATATACAATCTCTCTCT
The DNA here is from genome assembly GCA_027497455.2 of Sardinella longiceps. Classification (NCBI taxonomy): domain Eukaryota; kingdom Metazoa; phylum Chordata; class Actinopteri; order Clupeiformes; family Clupeidae; genus Sardinella; species Sardinella longiceps. The sequence goes on along the minus strand of JAODXP020000029.1, from coordinate 5,050,219 downwards.
CTCTCTCTCTCTCTCTCTCTCTCTCTCTCTCTCTCTCTCTCTCTCTCTCTCTCTCTCACACACACACACACACACACACACACACACACACACACACACACACCACCAAACACCTAATCAAGGCCACTACACACACACACACACACACACACACACACACACACACACACACACACACACACACACACACACACACACACACACACACCTAAGTACCCAGCAAATATACAATCAGTAGAGAGTTCTATTCGCTATAATGACCTCTTCAAGGTCATAAGCCTCACACTTTTATAAAAGTAGAGAGAGAGGCTTGCAGTGATAAATGCTAGTGCTACAGAAAGGTTACCCAACAGACAGAAGTAGGCTGTGGTATTGCATAGGCTGCTACGCAATGCTGTGGTATATAGTACAGAGTAATAAACTGTACAAAATGGAAACAAGCAGATACGCTTCAAAGGAGTTAAGCTACAGGCAGGTAAAGACAGAAGCAGAAAGCAGTATTGAGTTAGCCTACAGACAGAGGATGACGCAAGTAGAGAGAGGTATTGAGTTCTGTATGCTATATAGTTAGCCCACTGGCAGAAAAAGACCAAAATAGTTATAGAGTTCTACTTGTTATGCAGTTAACCTACAGACAGAAAAATACAAAAGTAAAGAGAGGTATTGAGTTCTGTATACAGACAGAAAAAGGCAAAAACAGGTATTGAGTATCACATGCCACAGAGTTAGCCTCCAAAAAAAAAAATGTGTTGAGTCGTACTTGTCATATAGTTAGCCCATACAAAAAAAAAGACTTAAGAAGACTTTTAGACTTTAGAAGAATTAGATGTTAAGTTCTGCATACTAGAAACCTAGCCGAGGTCGGTTCCACTGTGCTCACGGGTCTCTAACCTGACACATCGTCAACTACATCAAACCCC
>JAODXP020000029.1:5024299-5029299 GCA_027497455.2 Sardinella longiceps | reverse complement strand
CAGAAGGCAAGGCAAGTTAGCCACACTAGATTAACCAATCACACAAAGGCTAGGCCAGCAACAGTACTCATCTAAGATTAAACAATCGTATAAAGCAAGAGCTGAAGGGTACTCAGCTCTGAGACACAGACAAACACACACACACACACACACACACACACACACACACACACACACACACACACACACACTCTACGCATTATCTAAGAATGTGAGACACAGAAATAATAATAACTCTCTTCTCTCCCCTCCTCTCTGTTCTTTCCTCTATCTCTCTCTCTCTCTCTCTCTCTCTCTCTCTCTCTCTCTCTCTCTCTCTCTCTCTCTCTCTCTCTCTCTCTCTCTCTCTCTCCTTCACCTCCTCCTTTCTCCCTTCTCCTCTCTTCTCCTCCGCCTTTTGGTTGCACACACACACACACACACACACACACACACACACACACACACACACACACACACACACACACACACACACACACACTGTTACGCACCCTGGCTCTAGGGGCAGCGAACATGAACGGAGTCGAGGCAGAAAATGCAATAATCAAAAATTACATTTATTTGAATGAGTAGAAAAAGTCCAAGGTCTAGGGGAAACGGGTCGAAAATGGAAATGATGGGGGTGCCGGCAGGGAGAACAAAAAGTGTGGTTGTAGAATGAATGAAATGTTTGCATGCGTGTCAGTAATGAGCGGTGTGTGTAAGCATGTCGGTGAGCAGGGGAGTGTGTGATGGCTATAGTGAGTGGGCGTGGTCGAGTGTGTGTAGGGGAACTGGCGTCAGGGTTCTTGTAGAAGGGATAGCGCCAGGTGAATGGGGGAAACGGGAAACAGGTGAAGGAGATGACGGTGATTAAGACTCCCGCCAGCCAGGACCCGCGGTTGTCCAGCAGAGGGCCGTGACATCTCCCTCCCCAGAAGGGTTCCTGTAGGGAAGCCTACAACACACAAAAACACAGGGCCTCTGCGGATCTGCTAACCTCCGCCATCCAACACCCTAGGAAGTGGGGACAGAGAGAAAAACAGATCCACAACTCACAAATTAATAAGCTCTAGACAAAGCATCTGCAATTATATTATCAACCCCCCTTATGTGGGTGATTTTCAAAGGATACTGCTGCAGAATCAAACTCCATCGCATTATGCGCTGGTTAGAAGACTTCATCCTGTCAATGAAAACCAGTGGGTTATGGTCAGTATATATAGTGATGGGGCTAGAGGAGGACCCCAAATAGACCTCAAAATGTTGTACAGCCATAATGAGGGCTAAGGCCTCCTTCTCGATGGTAGAGTAATTTCGCTGGTGCAGGTTAAATTTCCTAGAGAAATAACAGACGGGATGATCAACTCCATCTGAACCCACTTGTAACAAAACAGCCCCCATCCCAGTATCACTGGCATCCACAGCCAAACAAAAAGGCTTGTCAAAATTTGGGGCGGCTAACACGGGAGCAGTAGCCAGCAGGGCCCGTGCAGCATCAAAAGCATGCTGAGCCGCCTCTGTCCAAACAAACGGATTTTTAGGACTAAGGAGGTCAGTCAGAGGGGACACAACAACAGCAAAATTCTGACAGAACCCCCTATAATACCCAGCCATCCCCAAGAACCTACGCAACTCCCGTCGGTTAACGGGGGCAGGGAACCGACAAATAGCCTCAACCTTGGCTTCAACCGGACGCACATGCCCACGGCCCACCACTTTACCCAAATAGGTAACAGTGGCCTTACCGAATTCGCACTTGGCCAGGTTGATTGTTAAATTGGCCCTAGAAAGACGTGTGAAGAGCTCCCTTATCTGGTCCAGATGTTCTGACCACGTAGAACTGAAGAGGATCACATCATCCAAATAGGCATCGCAACCGGTCATTCCGGCCAACACACGACTGACCAGTCGCTGAAAAGTGGCCGGGGCGTTCCTGACCCCAAATGGCATGACGCGGTATTGCAGGAGGGTATCTGGGGTGACGAAGGCCGACAGCTCCTTGGCACGTTCTGTCAGGGGTACCTGCCAGTACCCCTTCAAGAGATCGATCTTGGTGACAAACTGAGCTGCTCCAACACGGTCGACACAATCATCCACTCTGGGCAAGGGGAAACAATCAGGCTTAGTCACAGAGTTCAACTTCCTGTAGTCAGTACAAAAACGGTGAGTACCATCAGGTTTTCCAACTAACAAACAGGGAGAGCTCCAAGAACTAAAGCTAGGCTCTGCCAACCCATGCTGTAATAGATAGTCTACCTCCTTCTGCAACAAGAGCCGCTTCTGAGGATTGACCCGATAGGCGTGTTGTTTAATAGGCACCGCAGAGCCAACATCAATGTCATGCTCAAGAATGGAGGTTTGACTTGGTACATCAGAAAACAACTCAGGAAAGTCATTCACCAGCTGAATAATATCGTTTCTCTCCCCATCCCCTAAATGCGGTAGATGTTTACCCAACTCAGCGCGCATTTCAGAATTCCGCAGCCTGCCTTCAATGACGCCCCTTGACGGCATCCGGAGATCAGCTTCATCCCCAACGACAGGTAGCACGGTAGAGCACTGGACAAGAGGAGAAGGGAAATACTGCTTCAGAAGGTTAACATGGCAAACCTGGACCTTCTTCCTGCGCTCGGGAGTATTTATCAAATAGTTGTTATCAGACAAACGTTTGGCAATAACATACGGCCCAGCAAACTTGGCCTGAAACGGACTGGTAACAATGGGCAACAAGGCTAACACCTGGTCACCCACCTCAAAATGCCGAGCTTGAGCCTTACGATCAAACAACCGCTGCATCTTACATTGGGACTTGGCTAAGGACTTCATTGCTGCTGCTCGAGCTTGATAAAGACGGTACTTAAATCCACTAACATAATCAAGCACGTTGTCAGGAGGTTGTTGACCGGTCCATTCATCCGCTAAAACTGCTGCAGGCCCTCGAACGGTGTGACCAAAGACAAGCTCGTTTGGGCTAAACCCGGTGCTTTCCTGGGATACTTCACGGATAGCTAAGAGCAACCAAGGAAGGCCCTCTTCCCAGTCCAACCCCAACTCTACGCAGAAGGCTCTCAACAGGGACTTCAGAGTCTGGTGAAACCTTTCCAGGGCACCCTGGCTCTGAGGATGGTATGGGCTGGAGATTTTATGGCGAGCTCTTAACTGACGTAAAGCGCGGGCGAACTGACGGGACATGAAGTTCGTTCCTTGATCGGACTGGATCACCCTGGGAATCCCAAAAATAGACATGAAGTTAGTTAAAACTCTTAGGACAGAACGAGTGGTGATGGACCGAAGGGGATACGCCGCTGGATATCGCGTGGACAAACACATCACAGTGAGGAGATAACAATGCCCAGCACGGGAACGAGGCAAGGGGCCAACACAGTCAACAAGCAAGTACTCAAAAGGTTCAGACACAGCAGGAATAGGCTGCAAGGGAGCAACGGGGACCTTCTGGTTGGGCTTACCAGTAACTTGGCATGTATGACACTGCTTAATGTACTTTGACACCTCCCTCTTTAACCCAGGCCAAAAGAATCTTCTCACCACCCGGTCATAAGTTTTCTTTACCCCCGTATGGCCAGCCTCTTTGTCATGACATAACTCCAGAACAGCTTGCCTAAAACGACGGGGAACCACAACTTGAACAAAGGGTGTGTGAAGACAGTCTCTAATCAAAGTCCAACGTCGACACAACAAGCCCTGATGTAAGAAATAATAAGACTGACGATCCTTACCCTCTCCCTCTGAAACCACTAGAGTGAACAGGTCTCTAAGCTCATCATCTGCTTGCTGCTCCACAATCAACTCTTCCCTAGAGACTTGGAAAAGAGAAGACAAAGAGTTAGGATCAATCACATTTTCTTCAACAGGGGCAACCAGACTACCAGCAGCATCACTTTCCCCAGATGGCTCTGCCTCAGTGGGCAACAATGGCGCCTCCTGCTGTCCGACAGGCTCCACAGACTGCTCTTTGGGACGCTCATCCACAGGGGGACCTTCACAAGTCGCCGCGCCGTCTTCATGGAGTCTCTTAGCACGAGCCCTAGTGATGGCACAAGCAGGAAAAATGTGAGGAAATGTCTTAAAACAGTCATCTGAAACAACAGGTTCAGTCAGCTGATTAACAACAATAGGTGGAGGCACTACTTTAGAATTTCCCCAAACATTCGCTCCTGCGAGATCGTTTCCAAGAATAACCTCAACGCCAGGCACAGGCAGAGACGGACGGACCCCAACTATCACCGTTCCTGTGACAAGGTCCGAAGAGAGATGCACTTGATGTAATGGCACTTCTGCAAACCCCATCTCAAACCCCCGGACTAGCACATGGGTTCCAGTAGCGGTGTCGTCTGAAAGAGGTACCACTCCGTCCAGAAGAAAGGACTGGGCGGCTCCGGTGTCCCTTAGGATACGAACAGGCCTAGCATCCCCACCAGGTAAGGAGACAAGCCCACGGGTGATAAAGGGGGTGTAACCGACGCCCTCCTCCTTATCCAGGACACCAGGAAGATGGTAAGCTCCAGCTACAGGACCATCCACAGCCGTTGGTGGCGACGAGACAGCCAAGATGACGGGCTTAGCACTCCTACTCTCTGTAGAAGATGGAAAAGAGGCAGCAGGAGTAATGGGCCTAGCAGGCCTACCTTTTTTCAAAGCAAAACATTCAGAAATTTTATGTCCCACCTTTTTACAGTGAAAACAGACAACATCAGACTTCCCCTCCCTGGCATCACCTTTTCGAGGAGGAGAGAGAGAAGTGAAGGCCGGGCCGCTTGCCCGTGCAACCCCTGGGCCTACGTGAGACTTCTCCCTACCCGAGAGACTGCGCGCCTTCCAGTGGCCTTTGTGGGTTAGCACATATTCATCAGAGAGCACGGCCGCCTCTTCAAGTGTTTTCACTTTCTGCTCATTTAGATAAGTGGCTACTCCCTCAGGGACACAATTCTTGAATTCTTCAATAAGAATTACTTGGCGAAGTAGCTCCAATGTATTTACCTTGAGCGAAGCACACCACC
>JAODXP020000029.1:5014299-5019299 GCA_027497455.2 Sardinella longiceps | reverse complement strand
ACATGATGCAAAGAATACACACCTGCACTTTTCTTTTTCAGATTCATCTTTTTTTAAACTTTACTTTAGACTTTAGACTTTCTCCCCTCACTTCACTACTTCTTCTTAAATGATCATAGCTGCATTTTGGATAATCAGTAACGGTCTCACAGTGTCACTGCCTAGACCCCTCAGGAGGGCACTGCACTGCAAGGGCCAGGATTAGAGGTGACCCAGGGGGTCTGACCCAGGAGCTGGGTTAAATGTTGGGTTGAATACGTTGCATAGAGAAAACCAGCACGACCCAGCCACAGGGATGACGGCAAATAACGGCTGCCGTTATTCAATTGGCCGGCCTAACCATCCATCACAGCATCAGCAGTGGGATAGACTCCCTCCACACACACACACACACACACACACACACACACACACAGGGCTGCAACTATCAACTATCTGTTGCTCAAGCCAAGACTGCAATGATTGATGGCCAGCCGATATTTGCTGATGACGTCATCCCTGTAGCTGGGTCGTGCTGGTTTTCTCTATGCAACACATTTAACCCAGCTCCTGGGTCAGACCATGGTTATCTCTCATCTTGATGCTTGCAGCTGCTTGCTTGCGTTTATTTTGGAGAGGTTCAGCTGGAGGTGACGGTCTTTACTCTCGTCCAGGCAGATTTGTCTGTCAGAAAGACGGAGGGAGGTGGTGTAGTGGCCAGTGCATGTTTGCCCTGGCCATGACACACACACACACACACACACACACACACACACACACACACACACACACACAGGGCTGCAACTATCAACTATCTGGCCATGACACATTGAGCGATCGTCCAGTGAGGGAGGATCCAAACCAGGAGTCAGTGCGCTTTGCCATTTATTCATGTCCATATTGGGCAGTTGAGTTTCGCTAGTAGGATATGATATTTTGATATTTTGACCATATCAAAAGCTGTCAAGCAGGATGAGTAACTGAGGATTGACCTGATGTTCGCGCTCATTTTTAAAGGTATATGCCACATTTTTCTGAAAATGTCTTATTCACCATCTTACCTGGAGTCACATATGTGTGTAAAAGCATTTTGCTCTCAGTGTATTTGTTTCCCCGTCTGGCAACCCCAATTTTAGCTTTAGCTTAGCGGAGACACTGGAATTTAAAGCAGCTAGATAGCAAGTCTTTGACTACATTACATTCAAGAGGAGATTTTCATAAAAAGGTGGAATATCCTTTTAAGACTTCTGTCACAGATAGAAGTGATTTTTAAGTGGAGTGCGTGGCCACTTTTGAACCTAAATTGGTTGAAAGCATAGAGGTTGTGCTAAGAGGACCTGTTTGAAGACGGTTCTTTAAAGGGGAAGGTAACTTAGAATATTTAGCCCCTTTTCTTGAGTATCTAGAACATTTTGGCAATTGGTCCTGTCTAAGACATTTGTCTCATTTAGAATCCCTCCTTTTCTGCTTCAAAATGACTTGCTTTGTGCAATGTCTGATAATGTCCTTCAAACAATCTTAAACCTTTATTTTAAAACATGTGCAGCTCACCAAGTGATTAGTGGTGTCAGTTAATGTTCCAAAACAATAGACGTTTTTAATGCTGCTCACTTATTTCCAGTTACATAACAACCGTAATAAAAGAAAACTCATATGAACTTACTGCACATTTGGATGTCAGCTGTCAGTGCAAGATTCTCATAGCGAAATATAGTTCCCCTTTAAGTAGTTTTATGAAGGGAAGTAAAAAAAGGGACAAACTCCATTTGAGTGGGAGTGAGGGGAGGTTTATTTGAACTGTAGTGTTATCTGAGTAGAAGAGAGAAATGTAGCCATAGTTAGTGGAGCATTGATTGATTGACTGATTGATTGATTGATTGATTGATTGATTGGTTGATTGATTGATTGATTGATTGATTGATTGATTGATTGGTTGATTGATTGATTGATTGATTGATTGATTGATTGATTGATTGATTGATTGCGTGCTTCATTGACCGCTGATCACATGTGTGGTGATGTCACAATGGGGGGACAAGCTATGGCCTGTGGAGCCGTGGTCAGTAAAGGGTCAAACAGGCAAGAAGTGCTGTAAGGCAGCTGCCTGGAAGAAGCTCAGACATCACACACACACACACACACACACACACACACACACACACACACACACACACACACACACACAGACTCATACCCACACACACACACACACACACACACACACATACACACACACACACACACACACACACACACACACACACACACACACACACACACACACACACACACACAAAGCTCAGAGAAAGAGACTATGAGGAAGAATAGAAGACACACACACACACACACACACACACAAAGCTCAGAGGAAGAGACTATGAAGAAGAGTAGAACAGACAGGGTGTGTGTTGGTGTGTCAGAGAAGCAGCCACTGATTGCTGCCACTGTCAGAATAATGCAGCAAAAGTGTCTATGGCTGTGAGACAGCTTGCAGGAGGTGGTGAAGGTGCTGCAGAGTCTCTCAAGGTGGAAAACTACACACACACACACACACACACACACACACACACACACACACACACACACACACACACACACACACACACACACACACACACACACACAGACACACAAGGCTCAAAGTGAGGTTGGAGGTGGTGGGGATGGTGGTGCTGCAGAGTTTCTGAAGGTAGAAAACTACACGCACACACACACACACACACACACACACACACACACACACACACACACGACACACGGCTCAGAGTGAGGCTGGTTGCAGGTGGGTGATGGTGCTACAGAGTTTCTGAGGGTGGAAAACACTTTCTGTGTGTCAATAACATTTTTGCAGAAGTGACACTGCATGAGAGGGATGATGTAATTGTGTGAGATCTGACCGGTTATTACCGCTCAATGACACACACACCCTGCCCAGCTATATACAACACACACCCTGCTCAGCGATACACAACACACACACAGCTCAGATATAGACAACACACACCCCGCTCAGATATACACAACACACACCCTGCCCAGCTATACACAACACACACCCTGCCCAGCTATACACAACACACACACAGCTCAGATATAGACAACACACACCCTGCTCAGCGACAGGCAACACACACACAGCTCAGCTATAGACAACACACACCCTGCCCAGCTATACACAACACACACACAGCTCAGATATAGACAGCACACACCCTACACACACCCCACTCCCCCAACCCCATCCCTACCCCCACACACACACCCTTTCTCTCTTGCACACATTCCAATTCCTTTATTGGCATAACAGTTGATATTCAAATCAAAACAATCAAGCTTTTCAGTAATAATGACAGGTAAAAATATGGGAATATAATGAAATGCAAGACAAATCCAAAACGATGGAAGTGTAAAATAGATGTTCAAACCACTGTACTGACTATACTGTATTCTCTCTCTCTCTCTCTCTCTCTCTCTCTCTCTCTCTCTCTCTCTCTCTCTCTCTCTCTGCGGGGAACGGTGTGAGATTACAAATGAAATTCACTCTTGACATATTTTAAAAGCCCGCCTGTCTTTTTGACCCTATCAGTGACTCCCCTGGGTCTCAGTGCCCCCTCTTTCCCTCCCTCTGCTGTGTCGCACACACACACACACACACACACACACACACACACACACAACCAGGTCAGTCAGTCACTCCCAGAGACATGCACGTAGTGTGTGTGTGTGTGTGTGTGTGTGTGTGTGTGTGGCAATGATGGGTAATATTTTTTTTGCAGGGGACGGAGTGAGTGAGTGTCTGAGACGTCATTATCAGACCCTCTCCCTCCTTCTCTCTCCCGTCTCTTTCTATCCCTCTCTCTCTCTCTCTCTCTCTCTCTCTCTCTCTCTCTCTCTACCTCTCTCACTGTGATTGCTGTTAATGGGGGGAGCCTGCTGAGAGAGATGGAGGGAGAGAGGAATGGAGAGAGAGAGGAGATGAGGGGAGAGGGGGGTTGGAGGGAAAGAGAAGAGAGGAGAGGAGAGGGATGGAGAGAGAGAGAGAGAAAAAAAAGAAAGAGAGAGAGAGAAGGTGTTGTGTCACACAGCCCCTCAGACTCTCTGCTCTGCCATTGGCTAAAACCTCTGACTCTGCTCTGCCATTGGCTAAAACCTCTGACTCTCTGCTCTGCCATTGGCTAAGAGTCTGTGTCTGTGAGTGATGAGACTGCAGCACTATAGTAGAATAGAACATTCATATCCCAAGAAACAAAACACACCATACTTTACCTGCAGCTCAGTAAGATTAATGTCATGATACAGAACATAACCACCCATCAATAACTATAATGTGCTCAAAATATTAAAATGTTTCAATATGTTTATGGGTACTGTAGTCATAATGTGGGGCGGGTAGGAAAGTAGCCTGGTCATAGCCTGCTCTGCGCTTCGTCTGGGATCTCGGCTATTGAGAAACGATGGCTTGCTGGAGATGTTTCACTTCAAAACCATTGGATCAGCCATTGATTGGTAGCCTATCAGATTGTAGCGCTGCATTCTTAAAGTCCACTGATTGATCAGCCATTGATTGGTAGCCTATCAGATTGTAGCGCTGCATTCTTAAAGTCCACTGATTGGACCAGACAAGATGCAGCCTATTGGAATGAGGCCAACGGCCAGAATCATGAGTCAGGATGGAGATGAAAACCAAGTGGAGTTATGTAGGAAGGCAATGACCAGGCTAGCAGTAAAGTGTAGCCTGGGAGTTCCCATGCTCCTTTACGCGCTTATTTCATTCCACTCTGCAAAGCAGCATGGTGACCATGGCCGTTTTTCTCACTTACTTTCGGTATCCAATCGCAGAACAAAAAGGGATTTGTACGGCCCTCGATTGCATTTTACGTCACGTGGTGGGTCTGGTATTGGCTCAGAGGTATGTACAGACCATGGAGGTATTAATAAACCTGGAGAAACATACCAAGTCCCGCCTCCCATTCATTCCAATGTGGAATGCTAGGCTAGAGAAATTCATCCAAAATTGAACA
>JAODXP020000029.1:4984299-4994299 GCA_027497455.2 Sardinella longiceps | reverse complement strand
TGTATCCGGCTGGGAAGCTGATTTTACCATCTTGCAGACCACCATTTCAACAATCTTTGAGACAGGTGTCAATCCACTACCTTTTCTCTTCTCTGATACCGATTGTGTTCTAATATTCTGAAGCGGGAAAAGCCATGGCAACACTGATGTGTGGGGGAGAGTCCGTTAAGACGACAGGGCTTGAATAATCTGTTGATCTTTTCAAACCGTCAGCAAACATGTAAGTTAGCCACATGATTTCCCAAGACACTAGAGCCAATTTACTCAGGCTAGAGTCCCCTTATGGAACTCATGGGAAAGGCACTCAAGCAACACCACCAACACCACTAACACCATCACCACCACCACCAACACCACCAACACCATCAGCAGCAGCAGCATCATCATCGTCGTCGTTCCCAAATACCACCCCCACCCCCCTCCAAACCATCGTGCGCGCGCGAGCGCACACACACACACACACACACACACACACACACACAGGCATAAAAGGTGGCACAGGCACTCTTGACAGAACACACGATCTCTCTCTCCCTCATTATCTCTCTAACACAACACACACACACACACACACACACACACACACACACACACACACACACACACACACACACACAGAAAATGGGAGGGGGGGGGGAGAGAAAACATATCAGGTCCTACATTAACACTTTTCCCCAAACTCGTCGCTTTAAGCTCTTCGCGTCAAATCTAATTAGACACTTCAAGTTTCTCGCCAGACTCCGAATCAAGGTGACTAGGTGGTTGTGTGCTCGTGAGATCGCAGTGATCACGGGGGAAATTACCGTGTGTGGACACATAATTAGGAAACTAAATGCGCGGGACCGCATTTGCAACCGAGAAGAGCTCCGGGAAGAAGAAAAAGAGGCACGCATGTTTCTCACACCAAACAGACCCCCGTTCGTTCTCCGTTGCTCATGTTCTAACGGAATCGGTCTTGGGCTGTTTGCCCGTCTCTGCGCACCCCTATGCCGGTACACATATCATCCATATCATGCCCTGTGGCTCGCCGGTCTTTGGACCACTTGCCATCTTAACCCGGTGATGTATTGAAATCAAACAGCTGATGATGATGGGGTGTTCGGATGAGCCATGTTAGCGGGAGGGGAGATGAGAGGCGGCTTATAAAACACAGTGTCTGTCACAGATGTCCTTAGCGAATCTAAGACATTAAAACGCTATTGCAACTTGGCTCGTTGGAGGAGTGAGTGGACGGATCTGTAAGGACAGCGGGAAGCCACACACACTTTTTGAGGGCAAGAGGGAGAGGAGAGGAGCGCAGCGCTCCGTGAGCACACACACACATTCAGCGGAATGAATGAATGACAAACTTACCCTTAACGGTAGCCGCCAGGAGCCCCATATATAAGAGGAGAACCCGGCTCCAATGCTGCGCCTGCGATCCCGCCTTCATTAGCGCAAAAATCGGTATCCGTACTCCGTCCGGTCTTATTCTCGTGTCTCTTCTGTGTCTACATCGGCTCTCGGTCCGTACCGTAAGTCCCGTTCTGTATCCGTTAGAATTCAAAGCGGAGCACATGGCAGGCAGGAATATTTTGGCAGCGGGCAGGCAGGCACGTTATCAGATGGTATTAAACGGAAGATTCACTTCGTGTCGGGGCTGAGAAAAATCCCAATGCATCGAGATCCTGCTGTAGCCGGGCTGAACCATTTCATGCGAACCGCGGGGTTAGCAAATTTTTAATGGAAGATTTCACACCAACGGACGGATAGAGAGACAGAGAGAGAAAAGCAGAGTCGAGGAACCAAACGCGTCGCCTGATGAAGCACACAGTTGGAATGCTCATAAAATCCTTCATCAACTCCCAAGGCGGCGATGAGAGAACCATCCGGGGGCAAGATGGTGATGGTGAGCGCAAACACACCTTCTGCTGGATCCGCGCGCACGGCTCCGTGTGTGTGTGTGTGTGTGTGTGTGTGCGCTGTGTGTGTGTGTGTGTGTGTGTGTGTGTGTGTGTGTGTGTGTGTGTGTGTGTGTGTGTGTGTGTGTGTATGTATGTGTGTGTGTGTGAGAGAGAGTGTGAGTGCGCGCGTTTTATTCCCAATTAATGAGAGTATCGCCACTGCCGAGATGAATCCACCTTTCGCCCTCTTTCTCTCCGAACAAGTGAAAAAGCGATAAGAGGTGAAAGGAGGAGAAAAGGACGTAAGGATGTAAGGAACGCCCCCCACTCACAACTTTACTGCCGTCTTACTGCCGACCGTCATTCCGCTGTGATTGCTGTGCGAAAAGAATCGATGTATTTATTCCATAGTGTCCGGCTCAGGCTGGCTCTCTTCTCTACAGCTCCAGTACAGCTAGGCAACAGTACTCCTTGTCTCACCGACAACCGCTTGAGACTGACTACGGACTGCAGAATCCAATCTCTGCTGCTTGCTGCGTCTCTCTCTCTCTCTCTCTCTCTCTCTCTCTCTCTCTCTCTCTCTCTCTCTCACACACACACACACACACACACACACACACACACACACACTGCCGCTCTCATTGGTGATCAACAACAAGCGTCACGCAGTGATATCTCATTTTAAATAGAACCATGAATTATTATTATTATTACTATTATTATTATTATTATTATTATTATTATTATTATTATTAAATAATAATATAAATAGCAACTTGAATCAAAGCCCTGCAGTATATTTTACATAGAAGTTCCTGCACTGTTGAGCACACACACACACACACACACACACACACACACACGCGCGCGCGCGCGAGAATAAAAAGAAGAAATGTTTCACAGGTTAATTAATTAGCGGAAACCGTGTTACCAATAAATGACCAGATGTCCGGTCCTCTGATTGGTCGGTTGGCTTACTTCATCCATGCCGGCTCTCTCTGCGTAAAATAAGGCGGCTAACCGCCTGGAACTCATGCCAGTAAATTTGAATGCCATTTCCATTTTTGCATAAAACAGGTAATTAGTTTCACTATGCCTTCGGTCATAAAGTAGTCCTGCAAATATAATGGTGCCTGTCTTTTGACTGTGTCAAACGTGGAAAAAAAGGCAAGGTTAACAATTTAGTGTCAATCCACTGCAATGTGAGCAAGTGCATACGTTTGTTTATTAAGACTTTCCCCCTAGAATGTATGCAATGTCAGAATGCATTCCAGCCGCGTGGAATGTAAAAGTGGCAGAAATCAAAGCACCTGTGCGCAGGCAGGTAGGCAGGCAGGCAGACGTCTGGCAATGCGCTAATTTGAACGGCTGACAGGAAATCCCGTTGCCTGCGCGCCACAAGTTTAATATGCTGTAGACAGTACCATCTAGAGGTTATCTCTGTATCAACGTTTGTCTCACACTCAAACGAGACGGTGGGCTTTAAAGGAGAACAGATCTCTTGTACCGCTTCACCGCTAGAGAAATATGAAATATTTATAGCCTATACGACAAACAATATATATACGAAGAGGAGTGCGTGTGTGTGTGTGTGTGTGTGTGTGTGTGTGTGTGTGTGTGTGTAGACTGGCTTTCACATTTTTTTCTGCCAGACTGTCTGGCAACATGTAGCTTTTCTGCCACTGAATGAAGCCGACAATGAAGTAGAACGCCCCAGCAGAACATCTCTGCCAAAGATTCTAGAACTTTGCTCCCCACATTCCCCCTGTCTTCCGAATTAAAAAACGCGTCTTCAGCCCTGTTGCCATAACTTTGTTTGTTTTGCCCTGCATCTCAGAACGCCTCACACTCTGAAACCAAACATCGATGGTGGCCTTTGCCGAGGCTGTCAACACAATCAGCTGACCAACTCACTGAAAAGTCTACGAGATATTTTGATAAAATGCCAGAGTTACATGTAACCGTGGGAAACTCCAAAGCAGTTTGCGGGCCTTTCCCTCGTTCGTTGTGGACGCATCCATATTCACCTGCAGACGATTTCGACAGACTGTGTGCCGAGATATGGAAGAGAAAGGAGCGGATAAAGAAGGACTTGTGGTCAGATTCACTTGACTACGGCAGCCTCCTCGGCAGTAATGACCCGGCAGGAAGGACGGCCAATGGATTGGAAAGGTGATGTGGGTAAACGAATAACGATAAACGGGGTCATTAGCTCATGTTGGCTCTCCAGGCCAGACTATGAGTCCAGTAATTACGAAACGGCTTCCTGGCATACCACCATTTGAATGTGAAATGCATGCTCACCGGAAGAGAATAGTTGGCCCGCTGCCTTTTGCCAATTTGGAGACTCAGTGTAATTAGTCATAGACATCATTCATGTGTGTGTGTGTGTGTGTGTGTGTGTGTGTGTGTGTGTGTGTGTGTGTGTGGCCTATGGTTTTGAAACGAGTCCAGTCGCAGCATTTCAGGCATCATAGCTACCAATTTTCTCCCCCTTTATTTTTGGGTCAAAATATAAACCTGCGGACTTAGCACCTTGTAGATAAGTCTGGCAAGGAATGAAGGAAGTTTATTTGTCACATGCATATGATTACTGGTGTAAAAATGCAGCGAAATTATGTCTGGTGTGCGTGTGTGAAGTGACGTGGAAATGTTTGCCCGACACCTCTGCTCTGTTTTGATAAGTGTATGACAGTATGCATAAGACACATACAGTCTCTCTCTCTCTCTCTCTCTCTCTCTCTCTCTCTCTCTCACACACACACACACACACACACACACACACACACACACACACACAGGCGCGCTCATCCTTTACCACGGTGTTGTGCGCTGTGCGCAAGTTGCCTGCGGTAATCGTTTGCCATCTGTCCCCCCGGCAGTCTTTGAAGAGCTGCTGTCCCATTTCAGGTGCGCCACGTGACCGCCCCGTCGCTGCCGTACCTTCTGTTCTGCATCAGCGCGAGCGCGCCGGTGGTCTGTGAAGCTCTCAGTGTGTGTGTGTGTGTGTGTGAAGCTCGTCAAATATTCATACCTGCAGGCTCGCGCTCAACGGCCAACCGGCCAGCCGACATAACAAACAGATGCGTCGGGGGCACGCGCACATATTTGTGTTTATTTATCCCGTTCATTCATAATTAGCCAAGTCTCAAGTCCATTCATTACTAAGATCAGTTACCGAAATAGGCTTTTATTTATTTAGCGTTTTAGCCGTTTCCTTGCCCGCCAGGTGGTCATTCAAGAGACGTCACTGAAAACTATGCGTAGTTGGGACATATCCTCACGGTCTAGATGTTTCTCAGGCTATGGGAGCTAGAGATTGTCATTATTTCCTTGTTTGTTTGTTTGTTTTCTTATTTTACTATATGTCCTGTATTATAAATGACCCCTCCCCCCACTATCAATTAAGTTGCTCAGTCATGACCTCCTAAGGGTGACATAGTGTGTGTGTGTGTGTGTGGGGGGGGGGGTGTCTGGGCCTAAATGTGTTCAGTGTGTAAGTGTGTGTGTGTGTGTGTGTCTGTCTGTCTGGGCCCTAAATGTGTTCTCTGTGTCGGTGGGGTGCAGGTGTTTGGAGTGAGAAGAGCCCCGGGTTGTTTCCAAAAAGCATAAAACACAACTGTGTGTGTGCGTGTGTGTGTGTGTGTGTGTGTGTGTGTGTGTAGGGTGGTGAAGCCGAGGGACCTGGATGAAGTGGCCCTCATGATCCGCAGGGAGCATCAGATTCTCCTGCATCATCATGGCCCCGCCCCCTCCATCACCACCACCTCCACCTCCGCATCCCTCGGCCCCGGCAACCACAGCTGTTCCCATGGCGACCAGACGCCCCGGCGACGCGGTGAGGCGAAGGAGGGCAGTGAGGAGACGATAATGATGTCACAGGAGGAGGAGAAACAGTGCCGCTCCATTGAGAAGTTCCTTAAAGGACTACTCATACACAACAAAGAGGACACACACACGCACACACTCTCAGAGGAGGACTTCCCACCGCTGCCCTGCCCCTCAGGTAACACACATACACACACACACACACAGTCACACACACACGCATGTAATCACATACATGCAAATGTATACATACGACTACATACTTGTACTTGTACTATATCCAAACACATACTGTGCTGTCAGAGGACATCCCCCCACCACCCTGCTCCTCAGGTAGCACACACACACACACACACACACACACACACACACACATATGCAAACAGACACTAAAGACTTTCCCCTACTGCCTTTTGCCTCTGCCCCCTGGGCATGCCCCTCAGGTAACACACACACTCACACACACACACACACACACACACACACACACACACACTGAACATATTCAGGCCCAGACAGACAGAATTGTTTTTGTTTTGTTTCTTTCTTTCTGTTGTTGTTGTTGTTGTTGTTGTCTTCTCTTCTATTTTGTTATTATTTGTTTTTATTGGTTAAGGAACATCAACTACAGAATAGATGTAGAGCAAATCAATACTCTCCATTTTCTCTGGGAAATGAAAAGTGTTTTGTGTTTCTGGCTTTGCTGTTTTTCCCCCCCAATGAAAAGGGACATTATTTGTTTTCTGACATTTCTGCTCGCCTGCCTACCTGCCAAGAGTCCCCAGGCTCATTGATATTCATGCAGTCATCGAGTCCGTCATGCAGACATTACTGGCATCATGTAGTCATCGCTCGCATCATGTAGTCATCATCTCAATCACGTAGTCCTCTCATTCATGCAGTCATCGACTCTGTCATGCAGTCATCACTGGCATCATGTAGTCATCATCTTATGTAGCATCGCATCATGTAGTACCATCCATCATGTAGCATCCCCTCATGTATTCGCCAATCATCCTGTCATCCTCCATCATGTAACCACAGATTTATTCATGTAGTCATCACCTTCATGCAGTATACCATCATGTAATCACGCATGTGTAACCATTGACTCAATCATGTGGTCATCTACATTTGCAGTTGATTGCAGACAGTTGAAAATGTGCTTTGATATTTTGAAAACAAAATTGACATCCTGACATCCTCTTACACACACACACACACACACACACACACACTCCCCTCCCTCTGTCCCCCCACAGGAGACATGAAGCAGGCGAGAGGCCCGACTGGTGCTGGTGGTGCCGCTGGAGCGGGTGCTGGAGCGGGTGCCAGGGCGGGAGCGGGCACAGCGGGCACACGGAGGCCAGGGGTGCCACACTGGGGTCCGCAGAATCCTGCTGGCCAATCAAAACCCCCCGCCAGAGCGACAGGCCTCTCCAGCGGGGTCAAAGGTGACAATCTTCCCCGTCCTCTTACTTCTCCCCTCTCTTCCTCCGTTTTTCCTCCAAATCATTCCTCAACTTCTCCTCTGCCTTCCTCCCTTTTCCTCCTTCCAATTTCTTCTTCCACTTCTCTTTCTTCCTCCCTTTTTTCTCCATACCATTCCTCCACAACTATCTAACTCTCTCTCTCTCTCTCTCTCTCTCTCTCTCTCTCTCTCTCT
The DNA here is from genome assembly GCA_027497455.2 of Sardinella longiceps. Lineage (NCBI taxonomy): Eukaryota > Metazoa > Chordata > Actinopteri > Clupeiformes > Clupeidae > Sardinella > Sardinella longiceps. The sequence goes on along the minus strand of JAODXP020000029.1, from coordinate 4,986,922 downwards.
CTCTCTCTCTCTCTCTCCCGTGCTTAGAATGTTGGTTGTCTTGCCAGGTCCGATGTAATGGATTTGATTATAATTGAAACTGACTGTTATGGCAGATAAGTCTTTGACTTGAGCTTGCAAAGTTCAGTGCAATCTGTCGACAGACATGTACAGTGTGAAACAGGTGCTAAAGATGGATTCCTTCTGGATTTCTCCTTTTATGTTTTAAAGGTCCCATTGATAAACCTATATTCCTAAATACAAATCTTCTTAAAAACTGAGAACAAATTATTTGGTAATAATGGTTGGTGTATAAGGCCCAATCAGACCTGTTGAAGGACATGTACAGTGTGAAACAGTTGCTATAAATGGAAACGTTCTGGATTTCCCCTTTTGTGATGTCATTTTTTTTCACCATGTCATCCCTCAGATCCGCCTAAGGAGGGCTGGCGAAAGGGTGCTGCTAATACTACAGGTCCTCAGAGACCTCGGTCCACTCGTCCAGTGCAGCCGGTCCAGCCTGTCCAGGCAGCAGCCGGTAACCCGAAGCCTCCTCAGACTAGTGGCCCCCCCAAGCCTGCTGTCCAGAAGACTCCAGCTGAGAGACCCCCCTGGCCCAAACCCCCCTCCACCCCGGACATGAGCCACTGCCACGTCCACTTCCCCCCCCTCCAGCCCGCCCAGTGTCCCCTCCGCAGGCCCCCCTCACAGCCTGCCTCACAGCAGCACCACCACCACCACCTCCACCCACATGCCCAACACCAGCAACATCTCCACCCTCACCCCCAGCATCAGCATCAGCATCAGCATCAGCACCACCCTAATCTCCCCTCCATGCAGCCCCAGGCAGGACACCAGCTCCACCCCAGTCTACAGGTAAACACTAGATGGGAAACGTTTACAGTGCACTCTCACAGAATCTCGCGGGTATTGTTACAGTTACAAAACCGGATAAAAACAAAAGTAGACGGAGGGTTTGGTATTTAAATATTCATTTTTAGAGTTTTAAAAAATGTTTGTAGATCGTTTGTAGGTCGTTTGGCATTGTTACTAGGCAACCTATATATAACGGCGAGATTTCAACATAATATCTGGCTGTCCACATTTACCCAATAGTGTTGTTTTCACCTCCATCCTAGGCCCACCACCAGGCCCACCACCAGCAGATTCACACTCACACAACCCAGCCAGTGACCCAGCAGAAGCCTGGAGCAACCCAGCCAGTGACCCAGCAGAGGCCTGGAGCAACCCAGCCATTGGGTCAGCAGAGGCCGTGCTCATACCAGCCGATGGCCCCCAACATGCCCCATCAGCCCCAGCAACCGCATCCGTTTCCCCAGCAACCACGCCCGTTTCCCCAGCAACAACAGATGCCCCTGCCAGACCATCAGCAGTTGCCTCAGCAACAACAGCAGCATCAGCAGCAGCAGCAGTTGCCCCCCCAGCCCCCCCAGTCCTGCCCGCCGGGGGGTATACAACAACAACAGTACCAGTACCAGCATCCCATCATGGGACTCTACAACCCCTACGTTACCATGGCGATGACCTCCATGCACGGGGCTCCGCACACGGTCCGAGCTCCACCCGGCTTCCCCCACCCTCAGGTAAGGGACTCACTTATGTGTGTGTGTGTGTGTGTGTGTGTGTGTGTGTGTGTGTGTGTGTGTAGGACTTACTTATTCTACACCCTCAGGTAAGGGACTCACTTATGTGTGTGTGTGTGTGTGTGTGTGTGTGTGTGTGTGTGTGTGTGTGTGTGTGTGTGTGTGTGTGTAGGACTTACTTATTCCACACCCTCAGGTAAGGGACTCACTTTCAGTTAGGACATTCCAATAGAAAACAAAGTGATGGAACTCTTTTTGACGCACAAATGCAGTCGCATCGCGTTCAGTTAGGACACGGTGTTAGCGGGTGAACACACACGCAGGGCAGGGCTAGCTCTCGGCTCTGCCCTAGTCTTACCCAGGATTCAGCCCTCTGTCCTCTGACTGGAGCACAAGGGAAATTAGCGGCGGACGATGCTAAACACACTCCATTGAGTAGCAACAGTACACTGAATCACATGAACATTGATGAACACATGATTACACTTCAGGACAGTGGTAGAGATGGAAATGCATTTACATTGGAGACTTTGGACTGAATTATAACTTATGTGTCCATATTTGTGTGAACAAATCAAACTGCACTGACCACCAGCCTACTCTCACTTACTGTAGCAACAAAGCAAAGTTGACATGGCAACGCCTTCAAAGGCTGGTGTTATGTTGCACTATATAGTTATAGCACACTTGTGTTGCTCGTTGTTGGGTTTTAGCACATGTGTGTGTGTGTGTGTGTGTGTGTGTGTGTGTGTGTGTGTGTGTGTGTGTGTGTGTGTGTGTGTGTGTGTGTGTGTGTGTGTGTGTGTGTGTTGCTCGTTGTTGAGTTTTAGCAAAGATCATAGAATACTGACAGTTTAATTTTAGCACCCTTTTGTTGCTCAAGAGTAAGCAATAAATCTCCAGAAGCCGATGGTAATGCTGCTTTTTGCACGGATGTTGTTAGGCACGGGTGGCGCAGCAGAGAATCAAGATCATGGAATACTTCAACCCTCTGTGGTTTTAACATGTGTGTGTGATGCTCATTGTTGTCAGATTCTTCT
>JAODXP020000029.1:4947490-4952490 GCA_027497455.2 Sardinella longiceps | reverse complement strand
GACACACACACACACACACACAGACACACACACACACACACACACACACACACAGAGTGTCTAGAGGGCCGTACATCATCCTCCAGGTCGCTCAGTACAGAAGAACAACGGAGTTCACCATCATCCCTACCAGTCTCACAGACACACACACACACACACACACACACACACACACACACACACACACACAGGTCTCAGATGATTTCTCACTGACTAATTATTGTTATTGTTGTTTTTCTCTTTCGATGTAAAACAAGCTGTCTTATTTAGGCATCATGTTGAGACATGTCTCTCTCTCTCTCCCTCTCTCTATCTCTCTCACCCTCTCTCTCTCCCTCACTCTCTCTATCTCTCTCTCCCTCTCTCTCTGAACTCACACTCCATCTATGTTATTATACTCTGATAGACTGGAACTATACTCTTTGCTGGCGTGCCTCAGTATGCTGCATCCGTCTGTGATGGCCGTACTCAGGGGCAGGTATGCACCTGAAGAAGGGTGCATACCCGAAACGTAACGGAAAAATAAAAAAAAAAAAAATGTGTGAGCATTAAAATCCTGGTTGCAGCAGACTTTTTTTCATTCTTACGTACTCAGGGACGTAGCACCAAATTCTGGGCCCTGTGCAGAAGCAGTTGTCATGGGCCCCCCTCACCCCCTGGTATTCAATTCCCCAAGGGCCCTCCCACCTCTTTGGGCCCTGGTAACTCAGTCTCCCTTTCCCCCCACTACGACGCCTCTGCACACACACACACACACACACACACACACACACACACACACACACACACACACACACACACACACACACAATTCCAGACTCCTCAAGGGCCCTCCCACCTCTTGGGGCCCTGGTAACTCAGTCCCACTTTCCCCCCACTATGGACAGAGTTATTTGTCCTCAGAGGAAGGAGTTGATGAATGACAGTCAACCTTGTGGTGTTCGTTCCCGCTAAGGACGAAAGCACTGGTGGGGAGAGAACAACAAACAACAACGTCAACGTCAACAACAACAACAACAACAACAACTACACCACCTCCATTAAAATTGCAGTCATCTAAATTTAGCATTCTTCTTTGCAACGACTTTAACATTCACAAGCAGGACGAATGTGTGTGTGTGTGTGTGTGTGTGTGTGTGAGTGTGAATGCTTTTCGCCTAAGAAAGTCATTCATGCTAAAACAACTGAATGAAACACACACACACACACACACACACACACACACACACACACACAGACAGACACACACACACACACACACACACACGCACACACACACGCACACACACACACAGACACACACACGCACGCACACGCACACGCACACACACACACACAGACACACACACACACACACACACACACACAGTGAAATGGGCAGTAAATCATCTTGTGATGACGTTTTTGTGGCTGGTTTCACAGGTAGACATTTGCAGCCATTACAGGCGGCCCCGCAGGCCCCTTAGGTGTCCCTGTATGTGCCTGACTGATAGTTGTAATCATTACTGTGTGGCAGACAAACAAACACAGATAAATAAATAACAGACATTTGAAAATAAAACAGATCTTTTATCGACTACCATCTAGGCAAATGCACAGGACTGGGCCGTGATGTGTCCCTATTCATTGCACATGCACATGCACACACACACACACACACACACACACACACACACACACACACAATTAGAAGTTGAACGAGGCACACACAAACACACACACACAGGACACTGGGCTCTGCAACCCTTTGAGCAAATACCATTGAGTCAATACTAGGGTTGGGTACCGAAACTCAGTACAAGTATGGCACCGGGGCAAATATCAACGGTAGTAACCAGTCTGATTTCGGTGCCTCAAAATATGCAGCGGCATAATTGCGCCCCCTGGTGTTCACTGTTAACAGCGCCATCGTTTTCAGTGGGCTTACACACTTGCAGCAGCAGCAGCAGCAGCAGCAGAAAGGTCATGTCGAAAGTTACGCGTTCAAAAGTGTGGCTGTATTTCACCAAAAAGGATGCAGATAATTCTACCTGCAACAAATGTCTTAAGACATTTTCATGCAAAGAGCGGTAATACATCGAATCTGATGAAACACCTGGTCACGCATGGAATTCGTCTTAAGGCCGAAGCTTGCACCTATTTCGACAGCCTGCGTGAGCATGACCCCAGGCATACATCAGAAGCATCCAACGTGGAAGTCCCCAGTACAAGCGATGCTCCCATCTCAGCCAGTATGGATTTAACTTTAGGCACGGATGATGACAGTAGCAGCGCTTGATCTTGAGGTGAGTAATTAAAACGTAAAATAACACTGACCGCAATTCTGGCTTACCAATTGATGCATGCTAATTAACATAGTTAAATGTAGACGTAAATATTTTGAGTAGCACTCAGATGCAGTCTCAAAGCTTGCGTGAAAATTTGTAAAGTTGTAACTTTACATCATGTTAAGAAGGTAACTTTACACGAATAGCATGAAATGTGTTCATATCTGGTTTCAAGCAAACACAGTAGCATGTGATACGGCTAGCCCATAATAAAACGATAGTCCAAACTGCAGAGTCCATGAGAACAGCATTAGGCATACTGTACATGGCATATTCAAAATAAATTAATGAATTGATATCTAAAATAATTTATATGTTGTTGTTGTTTTTAATATAGTAACGCCCTTCACCTTGGCAAAGAAGACAAAGTTACCCAAAGAGAGGGTGGACCACATCCACAGAACTGTCACACAGTTTGTTGTGAAAGACTGTCTACCCTTCACTTTAGTGGAATCTCCGTGGTTCAGGTAAATATGTGATGTATGTAAACATAAACAAACTAGAGCATAGGCTATTCCTCTGTGTTAAGGTAATTAGTTAAAATCCTAATGAAAGTGCTGATGTGATATGTTTTAGAGCAATGCCATCAGCCCTCAATAACCACTACAAGCCTCCATCTAGGGACGAAATTAACAACACCCTGATACCAGCATGGTACAAAGTAGAAATGGAAAATGTTTTGAGGGAGCTGGCCATGGTCAAGAACAGGCCTGGGCAAACTAAGGCCCGAGGGCCACATGTGGCCCGCCAAGCTATTTACTCCGGCCTGTGGAGCCTTCCCAAAGTAGAATAATTTACCTTTTAGCCAAGTAGACTTAGGGTACAGGCCTAAATTATCAAATTTGTTGTATTCATGAAAAGCCCCCCTTTTAACCCTGCATCTTAACATGTCCTCTAAAGAAAGTGGGGCTACTGGTTTGAGACTTGCCAATTTACCGGCATCAGCCGGTTGACGGTGAACACCCGGCCTGTTAGTAAAAATCTAAAAGCCAATGTGGCCCTACGGCTAAAATAATTGCCCACCCATGGTCAAGAAGGTTGCCATTACCTTTGATGGTTGGGCTAGTGTAGCACAAGACCACTGCATTACAGTGACGGTGCATTTCATTTACGAAGGGCAGATGAGAACCAAAGTCCTCAGCACCAAAGCTGTGTATGAGGCTCAGACCAGGCTGGTGGTGGCAGAGGAGATCAACGAGGTCTTGGAGGAATGCAAACTTAATGACAAAATTGTTGCTGCCACAGTGGACAATGCCGTCAACATGAGTGTTGCACTGAGGAACATGAAGTTTCTGAAAGTTGGATGTTTTGCACATAGTACCCTAAACCTGGCTTCACAGAAAGTGTTCAATGTCAGTTCTGTGGCCAAGTGGCGTGCCAAACTGCGTGAGGTGGTTGTGTGGTTGAAGAGGTCAACCATGTCTAAAACTGTGCTACGGGAGAAGCAGCGACTTTTCACTAAGTAAAGAGGTTAGATTTAATATTTAAAGGTAGTTTTCAAACATTAACAGCAATGTGAAATGTAGATTGTTATTCATTTATTCAATGTTGTTTTCTGTATTTTAGATTTGCCTCAGCATAGCATGATACGGGACGTGAAAACACGCTGGAATTCATTTTTCCTGATGGTGGCAAGATTCCTGGAGCAGTATCCGGCTATCCAGGCAACATCCTTGGATCAACGCCTCAGAAGGGCAATGGAAAGGGACAGGTGATGAACAAACTAAGAACAATATTTAAACATTTCAGACATTATATTTATATACTTTATTTTAATATATACATTAAAATAATATAATATAATATTTAATATAATATAAATATCATTCTTAACTCCAGACTCGAAAAGCTCACAGACAGCGACTTTGCCAAAGCTGAGGAGTTTGTTAAGTGTATGAACATCATGTACACCTCAACTTTATGTGTATCAAGTGAGAAGTCCCCCACATGTGGCCACAGATCCTGCCAATCCTCGAGAAACTGGAGTCACATTTTAAAGTCACAGACGAAGACAGTCTCTTCATCTCCTCAGTGAAAGAAAAAGTCTGAGAAGACCTGGAGAAGAGATACCAAGTACACATCATTCCAACCATTATCTGTAATTATTTTCAGGAATTGGCGAACCACACCATTGTCATTGTGCTATGTTTAACAGGACGAAGACATTCAGAACTTTCTCCAAGAGGCCACTTTGATGGACCCTCGATTTAAAAACAAACTGGGATGGATGGGGTGCTGCTGATGCCTGGACCAGATTGGAAAAGGCAGCAGTTGAGAGTGTACCAGCAGCACAGGTATGACTTGTTTATGTATATATCAATAACACACATTCCAATGGCAAAGTTGCTTTGAAGCGTTGCTATTTTTGGCATAATTTTTGGCAGCCCACAGTGGAGGGCCACCTTCACACAGAGGAAGATGAAGATGATAACCGCGAGGAGGAGGAAGAACAAGCAGAGGGACATGTAAGTGCATAGTCAACAAATGTCAAGCCTGAATGTTTTTTTTTTTTTTTGGTTGTTTTTTTTTTTTTTTTTACTTTTATATTTTTTCAGATGGGAGCCTCCAAAAAGACAGCCTTGGAGCAGTTGTTTGAGGAAGAGGACAGAGAGCTTCTCCAGGCAACTCGGATGCAAAGCAGTGCCCTCTCCATCACAGAGCAGGTTCAGAAAG
>JAODXP020000029.1:4891897-4894397 GCA_027497455.2 Sardinella longiceps | reverse complement strand
AGAATAGAGAGAAAGAAGGAAAGAGAGGATGATGGAGTGGGAAGAAGAGTGTTTTATACATCTGATAGGGGATGGAGAGAGGAGGAGAGGAGAGAGAAAGACAGAAAAAGAGAGAGGGATGGAGAGAGTGGGAGTGCTGTAAACATCTGATAGGGGATGGAGAGAGGAGGAGAGGAGAGAGAAAGACAGAAGAAGAGAGTGGGATAAAGAGAGAGAGAGAGGGAGGGAGAGAGAGAGGGGGAGGTCTGAAGACGAGGGTGGAATGACTTTTCTCTCAGCATGAATGCAGCCTGGAGATGTATGTTTATCAAAGTGAATCCTCAGTCTCTCTCTCCATCTTCCTCTTTCTGTCTTTCTCTCTCTCTCTCCATCTTCCTCTCTCTGTCTTTCTCTCTTTCCCTCCCTTTCTCTCTAATGTTTCTGTTGTTTCTGTTTCTAATGTTGTCCTGGATGGTGGTGTTTAGAACTGCTACGCTGAGACCCTCTCTCTCTTTCTCCCTCTCACTCTTTCTCTCCCTCTCTCCATGCCTCTCCTCTCTCTCTCTCTCTCTCTCTCTCTCTCTCTCTCTCTCTCTCTCTCTCTCTCTCTCTCTCTCTCTCTCTCTCCTGGATGCTGGTGTTGAGCTGTGCGGTGCTCAGAGGTCTGGGTCAGAATGCTGAATGAAGATCACTGCCTCAGTCCTCTACACTGGGGACCTTATCAGAGAGAGACAGAGAGAGACAGAGAGAGAGACAGAGAGAGAGAGAGAGAGAGAGACAGAGAGAGAGAGACAAAGAGAGGGAGACGGAGAATGAGAGAGGGAGAGATGCGGGGGGGAATAGAGAGACAGAGAGAGAGAGAGATGGAGAGGGAGGGAGGGAGAGGGAGAGATGCGGGGGCGGTGTAGAGAGAGAGAGAGAGAGATGGAGAGGGAGAGAGAGTGCAGGAAAAGGGGTGGAGGGGCGCGGAAAAAGAGAAAGCGAGTCAGAGTGCAAAAAAAAGGGAAAAAAAGAGAAAAAAATAAAGAAGGAGGGCTGAAAAAAGAGTAAGGACAAAAGCGAGAGAAAGAGAGAGAGACAGACGGGGGGATTACAATGGAAAGAAAAGAAAGAGCAGAAAGAGTTGGGGGAGTGTGTGTGTGTGTGTGTGTGTGTGTGTGTGTGTGTGTGTGTGTGTGTGTGTGTGTGTGTGTGTGTGTGTGTGTGTGTGTGTCTGGGGGGGAGTGCGGTGCTGAACTGGATGTCTTTATTTTGGAGAGAATCTGGGGAAGATTGAACTGGTCTGTCTGTCGGGCTAATTAGCGAGGTGTGGAGGCCTAGTGGAGACACACACACACACACACACACACACACACACACACACACACACACACTACTGGAGATAACTCACACACACGTACACACCTGCATACACACACATGCACACACCTGCATGCATACACACACACACACACACACACACACACCCACTACTGGAGATAACTCACACACACGCCTGCATACACACACATGCACACACCTGCATACACACACACACACACACACACACACACACACACACACACACACACACACACACACACACATGCACACACACACACACACACACACACACACACACACACACACACACACACACACACACACACACACATCACTGTGTGGGAGATAACACACATCCATGCTGCTGAGCTGAGCTCCTGAGAGGCTTTAGTAGCTCTTTCCCCGGCTGCTGTTTGTCTAGAACATCAGAGACTTATTCCGTCTCAGATCCAGACCTATTCTACCTCAGAACCAGAACTACTCTAGCTCAGAACCAGAACTATTCTGTCTCAGATCCAGAACTATTCTACCTCAGAACCAGAACTATTCTAGCTCAGAACCGGAACTATTCTAGCTCAGATCCAGAACTATTCTTACCTCTGAACCGGAACTACTCTAGCTTAGAACTAGAACTGCAGTATTCCAGCTCAAAATCAATTCTGCTCGATGTCCATCTCCCTCCGGCACTCCGTCAGGGGTTCTGCCCATAGGCCTTATTACCATCGGATGCACCCTGTTCAATCCAATCAGCGAATTCTAAGAATGCAGGGCGAGGGTACTATAGATTATCTAACAATGGCTTTTTTATTACTTAAACATCTCCAGCAAACAATTGTTTCTCAATGAGATCCCAGACACTCATGGTACAAAGAGAAGCCATGAGATCCTAGGAACTCAGGGTACAAAGAGAAGTGAAGACCGAGGCGCAGGTTCTCTATTATTACACCAGACTAGCACAATTCCAGCACAGAACATAGAACTTTTCCTGCTCAGAACAAGGTTCTATTCCAGCTCAGCACCAGCACAATTCCGACCCAGAATTAGAACTATTCCAGCACAGCACCAGAACTTTTCCAGAAAGCAAACAGCAGTGCAGATAGCTGAAGCAAACTGGGGCAACTGGGCCAGCATACACACACTCTCTCTCTCTCTCTCTCTCTCTCTCTCTCTCTCTCTCTCTCTCTCTCTCTCTCTCTCT
>JAODXP020000029.1:4844285-4874297 GCA_027497455.2 Sardinella longiceps | reverse complement strand
CCAATGATATAAGATGGCCTGCCAGGCTAAAGTGCTAAAACCAGAAGTTTTTCTTTAATAACTGATGCATAACTGATGTTTTAAACTTACCATCAAAAGACTTTTGGCGGTTAAGACAAACTTCATGCTTGCCAAGCAGTTCCTCTACTCCTGCTATCAAATCTGTAAATAAAATAGCAGACAGCAGAAGTGGACAAAATGTCTTTGTTCAGCTCAGTTTAAATTCTATGAGGCTTGTATTTCCAATCTCTTATCATGAGGGGTGGGGGCGGGTGGGGGGTAGTAATCAGTCGAACATACTGTACCAGTAGTATTTAAGGTTGCAGACAAATTTCTGTGCAGATGTTCGATCAAATGAAGTTTCGCCTGATCATTGATATCTATTACAGAACAAAAAATTAAGTTAGCCAGAGATGGAGGTGACTAACCACATGCACACAACCAACCCACACACAAACAAATGTGCATGCACAGAGATACAAATGACAGAAGATTGATCATAGACCACAAAAGAAGAAATGAGACAAAAACATTTATTGTGGGTGTACAAGCAGAGAACTTTGAAGGACCTTGACTTGGCTTCTGCATTAATAGACCCCTGCTGCAAAGCTTTTTCTTAAGTTTTGTAGGTTTTTTTATAACATCCAACCAATACTACACAGTGCATACAGTCGCCACTTGTTACTATGCGCCCTTCAAAAACAGAAACTTTGAGATAATTAAGATAACTTTGCCAACAAAGCACTGAACACACAGAATAATTTTCAGTTCCTTTTTTCAGTGTACAGCTGCTGCTTACTTCTAAAGGAACATGATAACTAGTTAACTGTTAATGGGACAAATGTATGACAATTACCTTTCATATTACCTTTAAGTTTTACTGCTAGTATGCATTCCCAATATACACTGTATAGGTAATGTACAGTAAAACATATTTTTTACTTAATGACAGCTATGCTGCTATGGCGCCAAAAATGTCCTATTTCTAAAAATCATTATAAATATTGTTATGAAGACAACAATCAATAATAAGATACATTTGTACTCCACTCACAGAAGTGTGTCATTACAATAAGGGCAGGCAGGGTAAAGAGAAGGCCAAGAGTCAAGGTGAGCAGCAGCACCATTCTGGGCTTGGAGACTGTCTCCTCTTTACCACCATTACCACAGCGTTGAGGTACACTCGGAGGATCTGTATTCTTAGAAATACTGGACACTGAGTGAAATAAAATACATCAGTCAATCAAACAATCCGGCATTCAGCCATTTAATCTGTCTATCAGTCAGTATGTAAGTGAGTAAAGAGTAGAAAGAAATGGTAAAATCGGACATATCTTACTGCAGATGGAATTAGTATAATAATCTTCCTCATCCCCAGCTGTAGGGGCTGTAACATTTCCATAGATATTGTCCATTCTGCCACCGTGAGAAGCTTCAGCAACTGAAAGTCAGCTGTGATGATTGCACACTGAGTAAGATCTTTCAAAGTGACAAAGCCTCAACAGGAAGTTCAGTCAAGGGTGTTAGTTTTATGTTGAACATTGGGGGGGTTATGGTGCTATCAGTGTGAATAAGAAACAGCAAGTGAACCAGACATGTAGTCCGTGTTAGAGAGATAATATATGAAATAATATGCTAAATTGATTTTATATGAAATTAATGTGTTCTTCAAACTTTGCTTTTTTTTTACCAAACCTCATTGAAATGCAAAGGTATAGGGTTTAAAGGTCATTTACCAACATTATCCAACATTGCATTTATCCACACAGAATACACAAACTAGTGACAGTAACCAATCTAGAGTGAAAATAGTCAATGTCACATGAGGAGAAAAGCTGGACGAAATCCTAAAGAAGTTACTTCTGTTGGATTTAAAATGAAATAAAAACTAGAAAAACAACAAACCCCTTACTGTGTACAACTAAATAGTAAAAATGTCTAAATTAAAAATATTCGTTTAGACTGTTCCTTTTTCACAACACTAGATGGCATCATGTGCCCATAATGAGAAAACAGATCCATATAGAGGTCACCTCACCAAGCCATTACAGGTCCACCACGTACCAGAATCCAGTAGAGAGTTGAATTTGATGACATTTAATTGATTTCAATCACAAATCTGGTCTAGGATATTTTAAAGAAATTGACACCATTAGCGCAAATTTTAGTGTAGCCTGAGTGTTGACACTTGTTATTTCAGACTAGTCCATGTATACTGTGTGTGTGTCTTAGTAGCCCAGGTAGAGTACTGATCAAGTACATTATATTCTTCAATATATCAAGTCTCAGCTCACAGTGGTACAAGAGATAGAGGCTCTGTTTTCCCTGAGTGGGACACTGAACCTGAAAACTGCCCGAGGTGAGCAGGTTGGTACCAGGTATGGTGGACACCTTTGTGTGTGTGTGTGTGTGTGTGTGTGTGTGTGTGTGTGTGTGTGTGTGTGTGTGTGTGTGTGTGTGTGTCTGGTGTGTATCTCTCTCTCTCTCTCTCTCTCTCTCTCTCTCTCTCTTCCCTTTCTCTCTCTGTGTGTGAGATTGTAAAGCAGCTAAAATGCTTCAAAAATGCAGTCATTTTACTTTAAATTGTGCAACCTCATACTAATAAACCTTTTGTGCCCCCCAAAAATGACATTATTTTACCTCTTTAATTGTAAAAAAAAGCCATTCAAGAGTCTCATCTAAATGCAAACTTACACAATGCAATGTAATGAGAGTGTAGTTCATACAGTGTCTGTCCTAAACCACAACATGATAGGATTTATTATGAGCAAACTCTGATTCTCATTTGTTGATAATCTAAGTGAAATACCCAGAATAAACTATCTATGATTTGCATTTGATTACTTTTCAACCATACAGATTTGCCTAATGTTTATCTACACCTAAAAAATCTGGCAAAATAAACCAGCCAACAATATGCTCTCTGTTTGTTTTCTTTGATTTCAGAAATAATAGTCTTTTGTTTGTTTTCATTTGAAATGTGTCTTCAGGATAAACAAGCAACGGAGGACTGATGAGCTATTTTTGAGATCTGGCCGCTGAGGCTTGGGATGTGGCACTGTTCAACAGCAGAAGGCTCAGCGACCGTGCCAACCTCACGTGGGCATCGGGCCCCCGCCACTTTCCTCTCGGCTCTTGGTGGCTTCTCATCACCCCAGAGGTTGCTCAAGGTTAGTCTATAAAGGAACACCCATCATGCCTGGTCCAAGAGACTTTGGCTGTTCAGTTCAAACATAATGATACACAGTCTCTTACACTCTCTTCTTCACCTCACATCTTCTGATGCAAGCAAACAACTTTCTTTGTGTCCCTTCTACAAATTAGCTTTCCAATGAAGGGTTTATTTTTTTGTACACACAGCCAATTAAGCTACAGGATCATCAGGAGGACTTTGATCTTAGTTGACAAAATTGTATTAGTTTATACTTAAGAACCATAAGAACCACATCACGCCTTCCTACACCTCACTGTGAGTGAGATATATTTATAACACATTTGTACAAATGTAGCTCCTTGGAAGTCATTGATTCCCTTCTTCAGACTATGTAATGTTATTTCTTCATCTCCAGTTGAGAGAAAACTTTAGGCCTAGTAATCAAAAATTTCACCTCTGTCTCTGTCTCTGCCTTGCTGTCATGGCGATAAAAGAACCCTAAGGTCAGAGCTATTAACCCCTCCATTGACAAACACGTCATCAGGGCCAGCCAACATGCAATTTGCTACACAAAACACACACACACATACACACACCACAAACAGACAGGACAGTTGACAGACATGCCACATCTGTCATTAGCCGGTGAGTCGCCAGATTCCAATGGGCATCCAACTTGGCAAAAAAATTGACCTCCTTACAACAAACAGTGCTTGGAACTGTGCCTTGCTTGCACTGTGTCAGACTATTTATATAGGTATGCAGAGACAGATTGTGTATGGCCGCATTCACATCAATGATCACAGGCTTTTTTTGGGGTGGTGGGGGGATGGGGGGGGGTGTCAAAGAGTGATCAGTCTCGCCAAAGGTGAGACCTGTGTTTGTTTTGGGCTCTGTACGGGCTTAGCAAAGTTTCACTGGAGGTCTTTTGAGGGCAGATTGTGTGTGTGTGTGTGTGTGTGTGTGTGTGTGTGTGTGTGTGTGTGTGTGTGTGTGTGTGTGTGTGTGTGTGTATGTGTGTGCAGGGAGAAGTGATCTGTAGACAATTTGTTTGCCACTGGAGCGCAGCCGCCTGTGGAATTGACCTTTGCCCCTAACCCCCACCACAGCCCCCCTACACCTCCGAGAGCCAGGGGTCCGGGGGGAACTCTGTCCACGCGTTAGGAAGACTGACTGTCAGGAAGAAGAACCCAGAACAATCCAGGACATCCGAGTGATCGGCTGACTTATGGGAGACAGAAAGAAAGAGAAAGAGAGAGAGAGAGAGAGAGTGAGTGTGTGTGTGTGTGTGTGTGTGTGTGTGTGTGTGTGTGTGTGTGTGTGTGTGTGTGTGTGTGTGTGTGTGTGTGTGTGTGTGTGTGTGTGTGTGTGTGTTGGGGGGAAGGGGGTGGGAGTTACTTGGGGGGATGATCACTGGCTCAAGCCAATTAGGCAGGTAGCAAAGCCCCGTCAGGAAAGATCAAACGATCTCCTGGCTCACAAGAATGCAGGGCACAGGAAACACTATCCGCTCAAAGGAAAAAAAAATGCAAAAGGGGGACTATAGTGTTCTCATAAGGCACGAGACAGATATCACGCCCTCCACAGGCAACAGTAACTCACAGGATATCTATAGAGGTTAACCCTAGATTGGTGCCTTTAAGGCAGAGCTGCCTGGAAGGTGCCGTTGAGTCCAAAAAAGACCAAAGACCGTGACAGTGACTAGATCAGACTCTGGCTTGGCCAGTGACTAATTCCTATAGAGTGGGGAGTTGTGGCTACTGTTGGCTCATTACGTACATATATTGTCCACGCTTCTGGCCCAACATTGTTTTATTTTCTTTGTAGTCAGGGAGCAGAAACAGAAACACTTTACAAACAAAATCAAAACATAATCTTGAGTCCAGTGATAGAGTAACTTGGAGCACTACTAAACACTGTCTGTTCATCATCTCATCGTTCAAGCCTTTGATTGAGGGTCACTTGAATTTTATGGGGTGATGCATTTAGATTGTAACACACACACACACACACACACACACACACAAAAGAAAATATTTGCACACATTAACAATAACAAAAACATGCATACACAAAGCAAACATTTCAATCACACAAACAAACTTTATCTCTATATCTCATTTATCTCAACACCCCATCAGTGCTAGCTACAGAGGGTGTCCTTCTGCATCATTTAGATAATTGTGGACACAAATTGAAAAGTAATGTTTGTTTATACTGTGATGCAGGAGAGTGAAAGTAATATTTTTGTGTACTCATGACACATGAGAGAGTGAGAGACAACCTGCATCTTCCTGTTTGAGGGAAGGGTTCGGTCTTTGATATTTTTTGCCCTCCACGGTGCCTTCCAGGCAGCGCTGCCTTCATGGCACTACTCCCCTCAGTTTAGGGTTAGGATGAGGGCTGGTTTGCTGTTGTAAATTGCCTCTATGTCCTAGTCTGTCCTGTCCTCTGACCCACCAATAGCACAGGGGTTCTCAACCTTTTGCATGCTAGGCCCCCCCGAAGCGGGTTCCTTGCACACGGGGCCCCCCCATCCCCTCCTGGCCCCAACCCCACTACCGGTACACTACCTTGGCCATTGGCTATTAATCCTGACAAAAAAAGGCTACTTTTATCCCATCTCTTTCATTCCAAAACTTCAGTTGGATCAGCATTCAAAACCTTTGGCTTCCTAGCATCTAGCATCTCCCAATACTCATAACTGTCACAGCCAGGGTTCCGTTTCCCAAAAGCATAGTTGCTAACTAAGTAAGTGGTTGCAATGCAATTGCCCTTTGCCAACCAATTCATGCCTTTGGGAAACGGATGTCAGACAGGTAGCGCTGGTTTAGACTGAGTGTTTGTGGAGTCATGGAGTGATCCAACCCACACTCAAAGTCATAGAGTATCACATGCATGCCCACAGACTCCATCTTACCGTACTCCTTGCTGTCATGCTCCAGATTCACGCCTCACATGGCAGAAGTTGATGCTTTAGAGATGGCCTCCACCACGGTTTGATCCGGACCCTTGAACATCTTGGTCTGATTGATGCCATGCTGGATCCTCTTGAGAGGGTCACCATAGATATCATTCCCATAGGCCTGCATAAATGTATTGAACGTTCTATATATACAGTCTATGGTATTGAACTATTGTGCAGGTCATGGGCTGTATTTTTTGTTTAATAGCTGTCGATTGAGCTTGGCTCGCTTGTTACTATAAGTTGTGAAGTCATGCATTTAGAGTTAGGTTTCAATCTGCTTTCAAGCTTGATTTATGTGAAATGAACTGATTTTCACAGTAATGCTGTGGCTTGATTTTATTGTCATATTGCGTTTGAAGGTGATTGAATCCCAGCTTTGAACCCTGCAATGTCTTGTTTTGATTTTGTTCACTGAAATCTCACCTAAGTTTAAAGTACAGTACAGGCTACAGTAAACCTTTTTTGTTATGAAGTGAATGAAACACTTGCATATTTTATAAGGTGACTAACTTTGACCTGGCCCTGGCTCCTATACTGATCTTGCAAGGGTGATATCTGCCTGTAGGAGGCACGGACAAGCTTGTCTCATTTTACTCCAGTACATGTCTTTTATCAATGCCAATGAGTTCTAGGCAATATAAACTAGAAAAGCGCTCAGAGAGCGCAGACCTCCGCCAAGACAATGTGGTCACAGATGGTGTTCTGGATCACAGATCGCCACCAAAATCGAATCAGTTCTTACTTGTCCCAATACACACGTTGTCCGAACATTTCATCCAAATCCGTGCAGTACTTTTCGAGTTATCTTGCTCACAGACACACAGACACACACACGCCGGCGAAAACATAACCTCCTTGGCGGAGGTAATAAAGGACCAATGAATAGGAAATGTCAAAATTTTACCTAAATGTTGCAAGTGGGGGCTTTAATTCAGTACATCAGACCATTACAACAGTCAAGCACACATGCCTCTGCATTAAATGCTAGAAGCCAAGGGTTTCTAAGAGATGTGAAGTAGCAATAGTTGATTATGACTGTGTGTGTGTGTGTGTGTGTGTGTGTGTGTGTGTGTGTGTGTGTGTGTGTGTGTGTTTGAGTAAGGGAGAGAGAGAGCGTTGTGTATGGTGGCAACAGTCAAACAGTGGAGGGTTATGTGCTGGGCTGGTAGCTCACTGCCAGTCAGTTCCTGTGCCCCTGATGCAGAAGGCAACAGCATTACAATATCTTCAAAGACCTTAATCGGTCGCCCGCTTGACAGCTAGGTCCTATGGGTGAGAGAGAGTAAGAGAGAGAGAGAGAGAGAGAGAGAGAGAGGCAGACGCATTCCATTCCAGAGCCCATTCCACAAAAGTACAATAACTTCCTGGAATTCTTCGTCCCTGGCCGGCCGAGCCGGGACACTTCCTGTTGTCCTTGCAGCACTTCCTGTGTGTTGAGCGGCAACCAATCCTACCCTGTTGCCATGGCGAGACGCGCCAGATTGGTCAGACTATGTAGTACAGTATATGTTTTTTGGTTGGTTCTTGGACTTGAGGGGGTTAACATTTTTAATTAATATGTGTTAATTTATTTCTATCTTCTATCTTCAACAATTTATTTCTATTTCTGTTCTTTATCTCTGTTTTTGTTATTCCAGCTTCCAAAACATCTCGACTGTAGCCGTCCAACAAAAACCCTTCTGTCTTTCTGTTGCCTCTCACTCTAGTCTCTATGTCAGTCTTTTCTTCCTCCTCTCTCTCTCTCTCTCTCTCTCTCTCTCTCTCTCTCTCTCTGTCCATCAAACATATACCTGTGCCATGTTAAACTAGGAACAGATCTGCTGACGTTTTCTGATTTAACAGCCCAAACTTACAGACTCTATCTACGACTGGATGTTTGTTATGAGCAGAAAACCCAATGATTGAGTTGTCAGCATTTTAATGCCGTAATTGGGATCATAGCAACCACTAAATGAAGTGGTTAAGAAAATATCAAACATGTTTGATTCAGCCTGATTCAGTCGTAATTGCGTAATGGAAAGTTCTGTCACCCAAATACACAACTCCTGCCACGACTGAACACTACTTTTGATTACGTGATTACCTACGTCTGGTCTATCGTATCAATATCTGGGATAAAAATTGGCACCTCTGGTCCAAGCTTGAGACCATCACAGAGAAAAGGCGAGAGTGATACACCGACCAGCTTTTGTGTAACAGATGTTAGCGTACAGACACTGTAGTATAAGATTTTGTAGACTTAAATCACACCATCTGCTGCCTACCTGACATTCTGAGAGATTTATAACAAAAATTGAATGTTATTTGTTTGATCTATGGTCAGCTGAAAATGTACATATATGGGTTTTGGATAGGAGGCAGGATTCCGTGATCAAAGGGATTCTATGCAGTCAAGCTAGGTATCCTTTCATTACAAGTGGATTAAATATAGCCTAAGACGTGATGAGAATTGACACATGAAGTTGTTGCAAACAACTCTCCAACCTAAGTGTAATTAATTAAAGTGGTATTTGCGTAATTTAAAAGGAAGGAAAAGTGCAAAGTCAGGGAATAAAATTCTTGTGCATGAACTATTATTCCTGTGCATGAACTATTATAATTGAGCGAACCCAACAATTTGATTGCAGATTGCAGAAGAGATTGCAGACATTACAACTGGGAAACCTCTGTATCATATTACACACATTATGACCCCCTTATTAATAATTGAGCGAACCCAACAATTTGTAAAGTTTAGGTCATAGAGATGCTGTTGAATTAGACATCCTGTTTTGCATAGTAATGAAATTAGTCAGGAAGCATTATAAATTAGAGCCGATGACCTCATATCATTTTCACAGCCAGTCACCACAAGGTTTTGACTCTGTGAGATTGCAGACATTACAACTGGGAAAGCTCTGTATCATATTACACGCATTATGACCCCCTTATTTGTAAGCAGGAAACTAAATGCTTTTGAAGCCTTTCACCAACCAAGGGACGTGAATGCCAGCGTTGGGTAGAGGAGCGAGTGTGGTCTTTGACAGCAGCTGGAGCTGGAGAGCAGTCGGGGCTGAATAATGAGTGTGTGGTGATATGAGTAAATGTTGACAGATTGACTGCTCTCTTGTGGATCCCCCTCACCGTGCTACACACACACACACACACACACACACATACACACACACACACACACACACACACACACACACACACACACACACACACACACACACACACACACACACACACACACACACACCACACACACACACACACACACACACACACACACACACACACACACACACACACACACACACACACACACACACACACACACACACACACACACACACACACACACACACACACACACACACACACACACACACACACACACAGACACACACACACACACACACACACAGCTTGCTATATTAACTTTCTTTCATATAGATACTTTTCCCCCTGTTTTTGGCACCCCTTAGCTTTAAGCATGTGTATCAGGTTTCAATGTCACAAACTGACAGCCTCAGACAGGTAGCACATAGACTCCTAGGCCACAGATACCTCCAAACCTGGCAGCGAGCCATCCCACAATTCCCTTCTCCTTTCTGGGGAAGTGTGTATGCAGAGCAGATACAGTGAGCTGCTTTCCTCTGGATCTCTGCCACGGTTTAGCAGAGAGAGCTGATCTTCCTCTCTGATAAGACACAGCTTCTTGTGGCATCCTTCTTCTCTTTTTTTTTTGGTTTTGTTTTTGTTCTTGGGGATCCACCCAAACCATGGTGGGTGTGATAGCCTATTTATGTCTGGCTATATTTTGGCTCTCGAACTGTAGGTGCAACTTGTGGTGGAAATAAAACTGTCATGCAGCTGGTCACTGGTGGTGTTGGTATAGAATCCATGAATAGGACCTGTTGCAATAAAAAGGTATAAGACCAATATTATTTTGATTGACATTTATGAGTTTTCAAGAAAACCATTTGTTTG
Organism: Sardinella longiceps; assembly: GCA_027497455.2. Taxonomy (NCBI): domain Eukaryota; kingdom Metazoa; phylum Chordata; class Actinopteri; order Clupeiformes; family Clupeidae; genus Sardinella; species Sardinella longiceps. The sequence goes on along the minus strand of JAODXP020000029.1, from coordinate 4,864,200 downwards.
CTTAGAGGGATAAAATAGGTTTGGGTGTTTGGCAAATGTGTAAGGTCAGATTTTGCTCAGATGGTGACTTTGTTGTCAGTAGTACCAGGCAAGGTTATTCAAATTTGTTCACTGTTTGTGGATAATCGCAAAACCAAATGATATCTTATATCAAAGTTTCCACTAATGGTTATCTCTATAAGCAGTGGTTAAAGTGGGATTTGGCAGGAGGTGGAACTCTCATATTTTGTGTTGGCATAAACGAGAAAGAAAAATGTATAGAAGAGAAATGGGATGATATTGTTAATTTATCTGAGGTGCCGGTACTGCGTACCCCCGCGTTCCCCCACTTTAACCCCTGTCTATAAGTCATTCTTTCCTGTTATGTTTTATCCACAGGGTGGTTTTGTCCACTGAGTGATACGTAGGGGTTTCAGGAATGGATGAAAACTGGGTGGCTCATTCTGCTGCCTGCAGTGCATTAATAATTACATTCTCGTGTCATGCCAGTGTTATCATTTGTCATGATGATGAAAACTTGTTCTATTTCTCTCTCTCTCTCTCTCTCTCTCTCTCTCTCTCTCTCATATATATATATATATATATATATAAATGTGTGTGTGTGTGTGTGTTTGTGTATTTAGTTTATACCACTGTATGTGTGCATTTAAGGATGTACTATATGTACATATGTGTATGCATGATGTAAATGCATATGTACGTATGCTATGCATGTGCCTGCCTATAAACATAGCATAGTCTGCATTTCTGCCTGTGCCTGTTCTCCAGGGGTGCCACGCTATTGCCTGTTTCATAACCACATTCCTTCTGCCCGCTTGGCACATTTATTTCCAGATACAGACTGGCATAGAGCTCTTGCCAAGCTTGAGAGAGAGAGAGAGAGAGAGAGAGAGAGAGAGAGAGAGAGAGAGAGAGAGAGAGAGCAATTTTCTGTCCTGAATTATGGCAATGTTCTGACTTATGGCTCTTCTTTGGAAACACAGGGAGGAAGCTGTTCCTTCATGCCTATAAAGGGACTCAATTGAACTGAGTTTTGCATAATTGTGTGTTTAAGTGTGGATTTGTTTATTATGTGCTCTCTCTCTCTCTCTCTCTCTCTCTCTCTCTCGTGTATGTATGTGTGCGTACATGGTTCTGCCAATCCCTAGGGGTAAGCATTCAATCTCTTTTCCTGTTCTGGCACGTCTTTGGAGAAAGGGTCATTCCGTGTGAAATCAACCAGTGACGGACCGGTCACCCTCTCTGAAAAATCTGAAAAAAATTACAGTTGTTTGTATGCTCAACCTATGCTTGAATATGAAATAGTAAGTCTGTATCACTAATGGTTGCAAAAGTACAGCCATTTGAAATTTCAAGTATTTTTAAGCATTTTGGTGAACAAGCCTTTTGTTCAACTTCCAACATTGCTGGCTCTTTCAGTATTTCACACACAATTGTGAAACCATGTGAATAGAAACACATTTTCCTGTAGAATTCAAAAATCTGCTCAGATCAGATGTATCTGGTTTTATTTCCCCCTCCAAAGCTTTGAAAATGGCAATAAATTCTATACTTGTTTGGACACCTCCACCTTTCAGGGCTTCTTGTGCAAAAACTAAGTGAGACAAATTTATCGGAGTATTTTTCCTATTCACATATGGATTTTGCAGTCCTGTTTGTGCATTAACCTTTGTTGATATTGTTATCATACTGTCAGAGCATTTTTTTTAAAACAGGTATGATTTTTACAAAGGCCATATTCATCCTCTCATTTCACCACGTGGACAGTTAGCAAGATTTTTTAAAATTTTACTATGAGTCATTCAGTATCTGAGGAACACCTATCCAAAATTTGGTTTTGTTGCTGAGTCTCGTTATTTAGATATGATTTTTTGAAAATATTGTCAGTAAATCCACTGAATCAAAGGAGAAATCCTACCCAACAACTTACTTTCATTTCTATTTAGTTCTGCCCTATTCACTCAGCATTAGTTTGTTTGTTATTTGGTCTATAATCAATTTTTATGTTCTTTTTCTGAAAGACAGCATTCAGGTAACTGGAACAATGGGCCTATTGGCTTTATGCTGGATTTCTCCTTGCTTATCTGCAGTACCACATTGCGCCATATGTGGTGCACTTTCAATACAATGGAAGTCAATGTAAATCAGTGGAGTTACTGACAATATTTTCAAAAAATCATATCACAATAACGAGACTCAGCAACAACACAAAATTTTGGACAGATGTTCCTCAGATACTGAATGAGTCATGGTAAAATTTAAAAAAATCTTGCAAACTGTCCACATGGTAAAATAAGAGGATGAAAACAGCATTTTCCAAAATTGGAACCATCTTTGAAGAAATGCTCTGACAGGTCAAACGTCAATTAACAGTCAATTAACATCACTGTTGCGGTTTGATAACATATGCAATGTTTGCTTTTATTCGCTGTTTGCTTTTATTCCATGTTACTAACAAATGTTATAATGACATACTCTCAACCAATAATTCAAACCTTTAAGTGACTACAAACGAGTTTAGTCATTCAAACAACTTATTACACATAGGAAACATGTTTGGTATTTCTGACCGAGTCAAGTGAGTCAGTTTGACCTTTGGCCCGTAAAAGCACTCATGCTTGTACCCCTGTGAGTGTAAATATGCCAGCATACAGTACATTGCTGCGCTGCTACTGCTGCTGCGCTCGCTTGCCCGCTCGTGTCTCTGCCGCCAGCCTGCACACAGGGCCGTTTCGAGAGACTTAGGGGGCCCCAAGCAAACAGGACATGAGGGCCCTCCATCCCCCCTAAAACACCAATATATATCACATTGTTATAATCTTCAAGCATCTTTCATTAATATAATTATTAGCTTTGAACTTACAGTTGTCTAACTCCAGCTTCATAGTCATATTTTATTGAAAAACACCACCAACTGAACTACTAAAACAATTAAACAGTCAATCTTGGGGCCCCTCTCAGACTGGGGCCCCAGGCAATTGCCTGGTTTGCCTGCCTTGTCGCGATGGCCCTGCCTGCACAGAATCAGCAGGAGGAGGCGAGAGGAGAGGTGCTCTGCTGATGGGCCGCTAGCGGTAAACATGCAGGCTGAGCTGCTCAAACAACCAGCGGCACATTCCTCCAAGATGCCAAAACCTCCCTGTTTGTTTGGTTACTCGTGCTCGACTTGCGCTGACTCTCTCCGTGAACTTTAAAGACTGGGCCTCGGGGTTTGTAAAAGAGCCTGGAGATGCTGGTGGAAGAGTTAATGTCGTTCTTATAAAAATAAATATTAATTGATTTGACACCGAATTGAACTTTTGGCCACCTTAGCTGACAGGTGAGCTAATGGGCTAATTTTGGCTCTTGGTTCAGTCTGTTCTCACTCAACACCAAATTCCATGAATTGATTCCAAGGTTAAAGTAGGGTTAAGTAATAAATAGCTCACAGGTATAATGTATTTATTGGTTTAGCGAAAACCGATTTTGCTGACTCAAACAAATTTTGCCTATATTATCTTCCTCTGAGGGATCCTCAAGAGATACTACAATATACTTTGTATTTATCCTTGACACTTTATGCAAATAAAGGTGGTGTTTTCGCAAGTTAACCTTCTGAATGGACTTTTGCCAGCTTCTTCCATTTTCCCTTGCTATATTCTCGCTGGGCTCTCTTCCAATTTGCTAAATGACTGACAGCTCGGTCGGGTGCCCTTAATTCATGGGGGCTGTTCGTGACTGTACACTTTCGTAAAATCCCTTCCCGCATCTGGTCACGGCGAACGGCAAGCGTTATAGCGTGCGCCAACGGTATCGTGTGCCACGCCGGATGTTTCCCCTGCCCAGTGGTGTGTGAAGGCGTGGTGGTGCAATGCGGAGCAAATGTGCAACTGATCCCCGGTGCCCCTATGCAACAATGATGGGCGCTAAGAAATATTTACACACACACAGCTGCACAATCTATGCATCGCCATCTCACCTTTTAACACCCGCTGCAAGTATTCAGTCAGCATGCATTGAGATTTCATCAGGATGAGATTTTACAAGCATCTTGACATTTGATTATAATTGAATTAGGAAGGTTGCAAGGTGCAAGCTAGCATAACGTTGTGGTGATAGTTTGCGTCATCCCAGCATGGCTGTAATCTCCAGTTTTTCATGAATCTGGTAGGACATGACATTCCACCCAGACGAATCCATCATCATCCCTAACACTGATAGTGATAGTGATAGTGTCATCCTGCTCACCTCTGAGGGTGTGATGTAGGATCACATACCCTGCATACCTGCTCTGGATTGTCTGCACTTGCAACTCGGCGACAGGCGAGGCAACCCTGCATAGGAGGTAGGATTACGCAATCAAGCGGCCGCGTTCCGTGCGACGGGCTAGTTTTCTTCTGCTTCTCCGGATATCGGCTTAATGTCACAACTACAACGATCGCTGGCTGTCTCTGTCAGATGTCTTCTCCTGACTGTCCTATACGCAAATAAACATCTCATGAAAATCATTCAAAGGTTGACCTCTGTTAGAGAAACAGACCATGCATGCATGTAGGACCATCAGTGCCCTAAGGTGACAGGATAAGTGCACAACACTCCTAGACTGTACATTACTGTAACTGTACTTACTGTACTGTTCTGTTCTCTACCTATTACCTGTGGATCTATGACATGTGACTATTAGTTTGAGGACTATTCTATTAGGCCAACAATCTATGTGTTTCAACAAGACTTTTTCCATGATTATGTCACTGAGATTTCGCTCGTTATATTACTGAGATTATCATTTTTTTTATTTTTGATGTTTTGATGTTTCTTTGGAGAAAATGTAAAGTAAACAAAAAACAGAGCTAAGACCATGTGGAAAGGTACCTAAGGCAATGCTGAGGTGATAACAGGAGGTAGGAGATAGAATCTTTGCCATATGATGAACACAACAACAAGGAGCACCTCATGATTTCATCACATACTAACTGTGTGTGAAACCACATAAGGTGTCAACTGCAATAGGTGTGTGGTGAACCTGTCCTGTCTGCAGGTCTGTGCAGGTATCTTGGGCTACAAATAGAACATTTCCCATAAGAACAAATAGAAAAGCAAAAACTAAACCCCATAACCCTTTAACTGCAATGGCTTGAGTTTCTCTCCCACCTGAATTCTAATTAAGCTCTCGATTTCAGTGCCAATGATTGCATTGTGTAAGGAAGCGATGAAGGTCAACCAGGATGGAAAGAACATTTTAAGACAAAGCAAAACCAAAAACAAAAAAAAAAAGAAAAATGTTTTTGACTTTGAACGAGGTGGGAAAGTTGTTTTGGATGGCGGAGGAGAACATGCATGTCAGAGACTAACTAAGAGTGACTAAGTAGTTGTCGTTTCTGGAATTGTGATTAATTAGGAGCTCTTTCTGGAATTGTTGTGGTGAATCAGATATGTGTCGGAAATTAAGAGTCGAACATGGTCCAGTGTTGCCCCTCTATCAGGAGCACTTGTTGCCATAGGCCTTAACTACACACCAGGAGGAAGATATGGAGCTGGAGGTCGTGGGGTGAGAGGTGGGGCAGAGTTGGTCACCATTATGCACTGTGCTGTTTGTGTTGTTTTTGGGGTGGAAAAGAACATGCTGTAACATTTTGACAGCTACCTCTGATCTCTCTCCCCTTCCCTTTCTCTCCCATTCTGTCTCTAATTCCCCCGTTCTCTCTCCACTCTTTCTTGACTCCCAAAGTGCTCATTGATCTGAAGCAAGCCGTCTTTCCTGTTATTCCGCACAGCACCTACTTCCACCCTTTGCCAGTCTTTGGCTCATTTTGGACTTCCACTTTTGTGACAGCCCTCTTTGGTATTTTGGTTACTCTGGCACCATGACAGTTCACACCAACTCCGGTCCGGTTAGGTCCAGTCCCATTTCTCTTCCCCTAACTCTAGCACTTATTTTCGAGTGCCCTCCAAAGTGAGACACCCCTCGATTGTGTAGTGAGAAGTGCAGATCTTCCCCTACTAAACGGGACAGCACTTAACGTGAAAACATCTTCACCTGTTTTACGTGTTTATCGTTAAGACTGAAGGGTAAACTGTTCAAGAGCCGTCGTCCATAAATTATCATTGAAAAATAAATAGCCCACATGAGAGACTCTTGTAATTCTGGTGAAAGATTTGTGCACTTTGAAAAATATCGATCTTTTTAATAGTCATGTTTTAACACACCAGTGCGGGATTCAACTGAATTTACATCAAACTAAGATATCCCAACATTTAAAAATATATATACATGCTTAATTGCAATAGTAGCAATATTTTTGAAGTTCTTATCCAGAGCTGAGAGAACGAGGACACAGCTCGTGCATTCGGACACAGATCGGGTACCGACATGCAATCTTTTTATTTAGCTGATTGAGTACGCAAAGAATCGTGGGTAATTTAATCTTCACTTCAACTTCACTTCTTTCGAAGTCTGCACCCGACCTCCCTCCGTTTGAAGGGGCGATTTGAAGGGCTGAAAGCCACTATCCCTCTGTCCTGAAAGTATTGGGACACACTACACTTACACGTGAACGCGCAAAACCGAGTGTTAGGGCTAAAATCTAGGGGAAGTGGTAGTAATGGGACAGGGCAATATGTTTGTTTCATCCCTCTTCCTCTATATGGAAAATAAGGAAATGAGGATGTGAGGAGCTCACATGTAAACAGAAGGAGATTGAGAGGATCTTTCTTTTTATTAAAGTAGATATTAAGCACCACCTACCCCCCACTCCCACACACATCCTATACCGCTCCAAACTACCTCGGCTGACGTCCTCTGCCTCCACCGATGGTAGTGTCACCTTTTATCACTCCAGGTATCTGACATTTCTCCTTCTGCCAAAGGGAAATGTGGCTCTAAGTCATTTCCCCTGCATGGGTAATATTTGTGTATCTGGGTTACTCTGGAAATTAATTGCTGCACTCTTTAGAAGTGCAGACAGAGCCAGACCTCACCTCAGCAGTCAACTATTGCTTAGAACCTCTGGTGGATCGGCTAACACACACACACACACACACACACTCACACACACACACACACACACACACAGTCCTCTCCCGTCACATGCAATGTGCTCTCTCCACGTCGTACACAAGGCCGTGGGGCTGATATGCCCTGCTGACGACCAAGACTGTCTTTACTGACAGAAACCAGCAACACCCTTTTTTATCGAGCTCTTTGCTTTGCCAGTGACCTCCATTTTCTCCCGGTGTTAATGTGTGGTTCTGGCGAGCGTCCAGCGCCCCAAGAGAAAGTTTCATGTGGTTGCTTGTGTCTATATTTATAGTAATTAATCTAAATTTGTGATGATTGCTGGGGCCGTGCACTCTGTGAGGGCAAGCCTGTTCACATACCGTGGCTGCTTTTGTTTGTGCCAAGGTCTTTTTTTTCCCCCAGCACCTTCCAATTAGATTGGATTGGGTCACTGCTGCTGGTCACCATGGCGTTTGGATGTCAACATCCTTCAACATTCTTCCAGGGGTCTGTTTTCCCAAAAGCATAGTTGCTAACTAGGTTAGCAACTTTGTTGGCTGCAGTGTAATCTCCCATAGCCAACTAACTAAGTTGCTAACTGGTGGTGGGCGGTGGTAGCATAGTGGTTAAGAACCCCCCCAACTCTAGTGAGCTAGTGGTCTGCAAGTTGTGGGTTCGAATCCCAGCTGCCACCGTTGTGCCCTTGAGCAGGGCACTTAACCCTAAGTTGCTCTAGGGGAAACTTGCCCTGAAGTTGATAGTTGACAAATGTAAGTCGCTTTGGATAAAAGCGTCTGCTAAATGCGTAAATGTAAATTTAATCTTTTGGGAAATGGGCCCCAGATCGGATAATTGATAATGCAAACAATTCGGTTCTATTCAATTAATTTTTTTTATAGCAGCAAAACAATTTAAACCGTCTCTAAATGCATTTAAGGGCTAAACATAAGAAATTGTTTAATCTTTAACCTTTAATCCAATACCTCCATAATAAACACATTAGAGCATGCACCATAATTCTTATGTAATATTCACCTTGATAACCTTGTCTATGAATGCTTAAAGATGACATATAACAACATAACAATTGATTTATTTTTTTTTTTTTAATATTGATCACACATTTCCTCTGAAGGACACTATGGGGTCCAGAGCATTCCCTGCATATATGAGAGATGACGGTGGCATTCAGTGGTGTTTGGATGAGACTACAAATGATATATGGTTCTCATATCTCTCTCTCTCTCTCTCTTTCTCTCAGTCTGTCTTTTCCCCCCTCTCAACTCACAACAGCGTCCCCATGTAAGGCATACAATAGACCTGTCCCAGTTCTAGCTGTTATCTGCTTCGGTTTGACCCCTGTGACATAACAAGTACATCTGGTGAAGCAGTGAATCACTGCGTCCAGTGAAAGTTTGCACTTGTACTTTCAGAAACCATTTAAATGCTACAGCAATCCTGAGCACACAGGCCAATTACTTTAACGAGCCATTGATTGCCGCCTAATTAATCATGCTGTCAGCGTCGGGCGTGCAGCGTATGGGAGCAGGGTGCAAGCGTTGTCAGAGTGAACCTACAGGGATGAGTTTCTACATGATGACAGGGCCCAGGAAAAGCCTCTCGTATTGTGGAAAAAGAATTCTTACAACATTCCATAGAATGCATACTTTTCACAATGAGATTTTTTTTTTCCATGCCTGGTGGCGGTATGAGCATGTTCTGCTTTGGAAAGAAACATCATTGAGTGTCTGAGTGGTGCAAAGTGCCTTTTTCAAGAGGGAAAATGTTCTGATTGCACAGTTCATAGACACAGCAGTTGAATTCTGCATATGCTTGTTGCTACTTCATTGCATAGAATACGCATATTGCCTTGGCTATTATGAAATTAAATTCAGAGAAAGCTTGCATTGCTTTTTTCATCGCTGGCCTTATTTATACTTCAATTTAGTGCTTATTTATACTTCATAATTCAGTGCTCAGATGATTGTTTTTATTGAGGTTGTGTAACATAAGTGGTCAGCATTTCAAGAGAGGGATGGAATGGGGTTTCTGGATTCTTTTCCAAGGTGTCTTTCATATGATTCATCCCAGAATGGTTATATCAATGTCTACATGATTTGTCATCAATCATACTGTGGCTACTGCAACGCAAAATGTATACAATAGAATACATGTGGCTACTGCCATGCAAAATGTATACAATAGAATACATGTAACTTATTTTGTACTGTACATAGATATATGACAGGACTGACAGCACTGATGAGTCATTCTCTCTCTTTGTCTTTTGCACTGGCACATGGCCTTGGCCGCTGAACAATCCTATTCAATTCCTCAGAATCCTCATGTCTTCTTCTTCTTTTATCCTGGCGTCCCCTGGCTTCATTTACTGTCATGGCAGCCGCCCTTCTGTCGGGCGCTCCCAGTCCTTACAGTAAGAGCGAGTGAGCGAGCGACCTTACCTCTGGAGCTTATCAGCGGGGCTGCAGTTGTTTGGAGGTTCCTGTTATTGAGGTCTCAAGCTGCGGTCACCGCTGCTGCTGCCGCCGCCGCCGCCACCGGGGCAGATTGGAGTGCCCAACCTGCCGCATGGCTCCCGCCTGCAGCACAACCCCCCCCCCTGATGACCATCCCCCTCGGACACACACACACACTCTCTCTCTCTCTCTCCACTGCATCCTTCCTTCTAACCATCTCTTTGACACATACACACTTACACTCACTCTGAGACAGTCCTGATCTCTCTCTCTCTCTCTCTCTGTGCACCATTCCAACCAGCGACACAAACACACACACTCTCTTTCTCTCTCTTTCCCTCTCTTTTACCCCCACTCAACAATTTCGATTGTGTTAGTCAGTTGCTTGGCCAAAGAAAAAAGGGAAGAGAAGGTGGAGGGGTGGATGAGGGTTGGGTCGGTGTGTGTGTGAGTGTATGGCTCTCTCTCTCGGTCTGTGTGTGTGTGTGTGTGTGTGTGTGTGTGTGTGTGTGTGTGTGTGTGTGTGTGTGGAGTCGGGGGGTGGTGGTGGCATTTGTTGTTACAATGCCAGGCTGCCAAGGGCCAAATGCTCATTGTTTTGACTGCAAGAACAATCAGCTTGTGGTAATAAAAGGAACCCCCCTTCATGCACATGCACACACACACACACACACACACACACACACATATGCACACACTCACAAATTCCCACCTTATAGACTACGATATAGTCTTCCAGAAATCTTGACAAATCTGAATCTGATAAGCACAATTCTCTTCCCAAAAGAGGAAAATTTGGTTCAGGGTGCAGCAGGTAAAAGACTGTTTACGGAAAGGACCCTCCAATGTTTGTTTAAACCAGTGTCTCGGACAAGCTGATATCACTTTGGGCAAACCCTGCCCAACCTGGTGGACAAAGACATCTTTATGGTAAAAATCACTCCTTTTGCCCTGAAGGAGCAGAAAGCCAGGAATCAAACACCCTCTTCCTGTGATAAAGCTAACCAAATTCCCGAAGCAGGAAAATTAATATTTTTCAGACCTGAAATATATTCCTCAGTGGAAACCTGTGCAATGTTTATGTGAGTAGGTGTGTGTTTGGTCAAATTAGGATGATGTTAACATGATTTTTGCCGATGATTCATCTCATAGTAAACCCTTCTGTCACACACACACACACACACACACACACACACACACACACACACACACACACACACACACACACACACACACGTGCACATACACACACACACACACACACACTCACACACACACACACACTCACACACAGCTGGCAGAGGTGAAGAGGAATCCCTGTTCCTGGCAAGTCAGAATTATGATTGGAATGGATGAGTGATGACAGATGGCTTGATATTGGTGAAGTTATGTCATAATGCATTGTGTTGTACAAGCATGACTGCACACAGTACTGAGTAATGCTGTTTTTCTTTTTTTAATTGAGACTATATTGCCTTTTAACCTCACGCCAGGAGTGTGGTGTGTGTGTGTGTGTGTGTGTGTGTGTGTATCCTATCCTTTCTCTACATCAGAGCTAGCTTGCAAATGCACTTTCGATCTGAACTTGCTCAATAATACATGGCAGGGATAAAATCTGCAGTCTGTGATAAAGATTTTTACTTCGACTCAACACTTAGACCGTATAGGATTGGTGGACATATGGTTTTGGAGAACAGCTTTGGATTATGTTAGAAAGGTAAATCAGTGTGGCTGTTGGAGAATTATTCTATAATATCCACGGTGAGGATATTAAGAGAGTATAAAACTGTTATTAAGAGTTGTAGCCGGTCAGTGTTGGAGTATAAGCAGCTCTCTCTGGCTGCTATTGAAAAGTCTCATGAAAGGCCGTTTCCCCTTCACATGCGCTCTTTCCCCCTAAAATTTCCATCCTTTTGAATATGAGGTGGCACTTTCCTGTGTGTGTGTGTGTGTGTGTGTTGGGGGTGGAGGGGCTTGGAGGGAGGGGGCAAAATGAAAGAAAAAAAGAGAAGAGAAGAAAAAAAGGTTGAAGGAGAAAACAGGAAACCCTCCCCTTGTTTTGGTTTGTGGGCCTACAACTGTTTGGAATTTCAGTGCGGTACGTTCACATGTTACTTTCATGCCTTTACACAGGTCAGTGCACACACACACACACACACACACACACACATGCACACACACACACATGCACACTTACAGATACATACATGCACACAAAGTACCTCAGACATGCAGACATATGTGCGCGCACACACACACACACACAAAGGAGAATGTCTGACATACCTTGATAAGCAGTAACATGAAGCTCTCCCGTCTTGCCTGCGGGGCTGTTGTTTGCAAGGCAAAGCTAAACAGACTAAATACAAAGCCAGCTACATGCCCATGACCTTGGCTCCCATCTGCAGGAAAAAGCCACCAAGTCAAAGTGGGTTTTGTCCCGTCGTCCTATATGTAGAGTTTCAGGTCAGCATGGTAATGTGTCATTGCAGTATGACTGTGCACGGACCTCACACACAGCTCAAGGCTTCGTCGCCATTGTCTGGAGTTTCGCTTCTGTTTGTTGATTTTACAAGCACAAACACACACACACACACACACACTATCACAAAGACATATACATACACTCACAGACGAATGCACAGTGCATTCTTGAGATGGGGAAGGATCTTATCAAAGAGAAGAGATACAATGCACAGCGGGATACGGCTTACCAGAAATGACTCAAAGATTTTTGTGCTTGAAGAGATTGTGGGGAATGTTTTTGTTGTGGTATTCTTTTTTTTATTATTGTTACTCTTCTGTTTTGTTTGCAGTGTGGCCAGTGCACATGTTGGATCTGTTTGTTGTAAAACAAAAAAGGGAACAACAAATAACAAAAGAAAGGCAAATTCTTGATTAGGATTTTATTTATTTATTGATTTATTTATTTTTTGTTGTTGTTAAAATGTCTTGATTTGTTAAACACACATCATAGCATAGTTTACATTGTGCCTAAATCAAATTTCTGCAAGTACTGCAGAATCAACCCTACACTAGTAATAGTATAAGTCCTCTCAATAACAAATCTATTAAAGTGTTTTGCTTGTATTTATTGACTGTGCATCCTGTCTGGCCTTAGCCAACCTTATTCAACTTCTCTTCTGTGCTGCTGACCAACTACCTCCTGAGTCGTGCATCTACAATATGTTGGGGAAGAAGAGAGAGACAGAGAAAAAAAAAAAACATCACGTGTCAAAAATATTAGCGCCAGCGACCCCCTTTAGTCTGTTATTCGCATACCACCTTCACAGAGCTTTCCGATTCGCCTGCGTTTTTCTTTCCTGGCTCCGTATCAACACACAATGTCAAGATAGATGGCCAGCTCGATACTGGAGCATTTTAATGTTTCCTATCATTGTGCGTTGGAATTCTATTTCTTGAAGCTGTGGCCACAGCACTTTCAAGGACAGCGGCGCTGAAAATGTGTGTCATATTCGTCGGGTAATTGATGAGTAATTGTTGTTTTGGCTGCATGAGGATTTTTTTTGACTGCTTGCCTGGGGTGCTTTTTAATGATTGGAAATTTATTTTACAAATGATATGACACTCACGTGAATAAAATCATATGTGTGGGGGGGCGCCGTGGCTCAGTGGGCTAGAGCGTCAGACCATTACTCCAGGGACCCGGGTTCGAATCCGACTCGAGGTCATTTCCCGATCCCGCCCCATCTCTCTCTCCAACCTGCTTCCTGCCCATCTCTATACTGTCCTATCTGATTAAAGGCAAAAAAGCCCCAAAAATATCTTTAAAAATCATATGTCAAATTGTGTCTGACTAGACTCAACCTACTGAGTATCCATAATTGTGGTATTTGTGAGTGATCTGTGAGAAGGACTTTAGCTAGAAGAAGGAGGATTGATGTAGTGATGGCTAAAAGCACACTGTAAAAAACGATTTGTAATGGTTACTTGAAAAATTTGTGGAAACTTGTTGCCTCAAATGATTTAAGTAACTATAACTTTTCTTTTTCAAGTTTAAAGCACTTTACATCTAAAAAGATGAGTTATAGTTACTCAACTCATTTGCGGCAACGAGTTTCCACACATTTTTCAAGTAAGCATTACAAATCCTTTTTTACAGTGCAGTTTACCCTTCTCCCGGATTTTGGAAAGGGAGCTTATAATCCACCTCTTAATAAAGTTTATGCACCAAATAACACTTTTCACATTGAATCCCAGTGCATTATCCTAATTCAAATATTTAACTAGAAAAGCGCTCAGAGAGTGCAGACCTCTGCCAAGGCAATACATTCCAGATCATGTTCTGGATCACCGATCGCCACCAAAATCGAATCAGCTGTTGCTTGTCCCAATATACACATTGTCCAAAGATTACATCCAAATCCGTGCAGTACTTTTCATGTTACCCTGCGGACAAACAGACAAAGAAACAGACAAACCAACGGGACCGAAAACATAACCTCCTTGGCTGAGGTAATTAGGATAATTAACACCACATCAATAATCTTCCACCATCAAACATGTTCCACATCTTTCAAACATTTGAATACCGCTTTGCATATCGCAGCCTAAATTGCAGTGATCACCAAACTCATAGTTTACCCACTTCTTATTCTACCACTACTAGACTGAGAAGGAGGAAGAGGGGGAGGAGGGGAAAGGAGGGGAGGACAGGCAGGCTTAGAGAGGAGCGGCAAGAGATGAAAAGCCAACTTGGAACCACAACAAACAGCTTGGGTCGAGACAACACTCTGCCATGGATGTTGTCACTCATGTTCAATAGATTTGACCTCTGACCCCATAGAAGTACTTCCAGGTGCTGGCTCTCCAGCCCTGTCCCTGATCCTATTGCCCAGACCTCCTGCGGAACCACAACACACACACACACACACGCAATCATGTACACACACACACTCCCACACACACACACACACACACCACATAAACCATAAATATAGAATTACCTTATCGGCTAAATATCCAGGATCATCCATATGTGTCTGAATTCCTTAGGGAAGTACACACAAACATGGATATGTGATCGCTTTTAATTGACAACACTTTGAGATCATGTTACGGTAACATTTTTTGGAAAGACGCAAAAGTGAATATTTTGAATTCTTTCAAACATTCTTTTCTTGACCAAAGGGTCTCGCAAGCCGTCAATTAGATTTGGATTCTTTAGGAATCAGGTTTTCTTCATCCACTGAAATATTTGGACAGTTACGCCATGTGATGGCTCGCTGCCAGATCTTCACTGACGTTATGGACCATATCTGGCTTTGATCTGGAGTAAAGGGTCCACGCGTCTGTGCCAGATTTGGCTCGGAATCGTTTGCAAGCAAGGACGCCAGAGCAAATCTGGAATGCTCCATATTTTCTGCCTTTTTAGCAAAAAGCTAATTGTGCTGAAACATCACAGAGCTCAAAAACACCAAACAACCTGAACTCAATGTTTTAATGAAATCGTCCTTAAACTGAGAGCTGTTGGAACGGATCAAGCCCAAAGCCTGAAGACTCAACCTGTCAGCTTAAAAAGACCCATCAGATAACTTTTGGTCTTTTGGTCCATTGACACACACATACACACACACACACACACACACACACACACTCAGACACCGACACGAAAAGTGTGTCATCGTCTGTTCCCCCCCGGCTTGGGATATTACTGGTATTGATGAGACGGCCTGTCAACCTGTCCATCCCTTCCCGTTAAGACACGAGAGGAATGCAAGAGCGCGTGCGACGGACGTTCTGTGTAGCGTTTGTGCGACTGCTCCGAAATAATCATTCCGCTCTTTTAAGTCCCAAGGAATGTTCATGTATGTACAGTCGGTGAGTGGGGTCTCGGAAAGGAATTCCATCTGGAATTCTTCTGTGGGATTTTAATGCTTAAGCAGGTGCTGGGTAGTGAGCAAGCATATGTCTAGGGGCCCGTCTAGATGGCCCAAGGCGGGCAAATACACAACTTGGGCCCCAATGAGGGCATCACCCAAAGGACTCTGTGGCGCCAAGTGTCCTGAGAGGATCACTGTCACTGTTCCTTGTCGTCGGGTGTATTACCTAAGTCACATTTCTCTCTGTTTCTTTCACTCTTTTTTGATGTTCATCTGTCCTTCTCTTCCCTTCTATTGGTCTCTCACAGTTTTTCTTTTTTTTTCTTTTTCTTACAGCTGTTTTGTGTTAAGCGCATGTTAAACTGTTAAACAGTCAAACGCTAAAAGACACACCATATGGCACCTTTGAACTACACTGCGTTCCCAATTTCTCGTGGTACTACCCATCACCAGGGGTACAACTGTCTGTCTGTGTGTGTGTGTGTGTGTGTGTGTGTGTGTGTGTGTGTGTGTGTGTGTGTGTGTGTGTGTGTGTTTGTGGGCATCACTGAAATGCTCAGTGATGTTAAATCAATGGCAACTACTGATGAGGTCTCTGAGTTCACAACTTGTAGACCACACTGAGCCTGATCTGCCATTGGTGGAAGACCTGACCCACATCCACCACAGATTCAATTGCAAGTCAGTTCAGCAGAAGGTAGAGATCATCACTCACACTGCAAACAAGAGTAATCTCTTAGACCTTTAGGAGCAGGTCCTCTCTCTTATCAATCAATTCTTTATTTCAGACACCAATACCAGGGTCCATATCTCATAAAATGTACATACAGAATAAATAGATAAAAAAGAAAAGAAACATAACAAGACAGACCTCACATCACAACATTTAGACCTAACGACAGGCCCTCCAATGTTTCCTTAGTTTAGATAAATACCTCATGGCACTCTTTGAAGGTTTCACTAAACTTTCAATGATCACATTTGTTGAATTATCCATCCGACACATAAATTTGTACATTAGATTTCTTAGCACAGCCTCACATGATGGCACATTGGAGAATGCAAACAGGTAGCTGGCACTGAACCATCTAGGAATCCTCAACAACAGCCTCATAGTGTCATTATAAGCAACTGTTAGCTTTTGCAGACTATTATCGTGCAGTGCTAACTAACTAACTAACAGAGAAATTCCTACATCTGCATTCAGAGCTAGGGGGGGAGATGATGATGTAGAGGAAGAAAAGCTTTGCAGGAGTGTACCATACTTTTGTTTCATGACCTGACGTTACCTCTCCAAGAGGGAAAAGTGAAACGAAAGTGAAAGTATGATCCAGTTGATAGTTTTGGCTAAATAGTTGTTGAAGACTAAATGCAGATATTCCATCATGTTTTGCAAGGAAAAGCTTCCTGTAACTTATACCAATTACCATCAACACAGAAACTCCGCCAAGGAGGTGATGTTTTCGCCAGCTTTTACTTGTCTCTCTGTCTGTTTACAAAATATTCAGAAAGACATGCAGAGGTTTGTCTTTGCCCAAGGAGGAAACCATTCAATTTTGGTGGTGACTGGCGATCCAGAACGCCTTCTGGAATTTATTTTGTATCAGTGAGCATATTGCCTTGGTCTGCACTCCCTGATGAGTGCATTAAAATATTATTTTGTATTTTTATTCATATTTTAATGTTTCTAAGCAAATTTATTATCCTTTTCTTGACTGAGGCGTGATGAATGTTTGACTATGTGTAGGTCTGTATATGTTATGTCCACTGAGTGGTGTGATGACTGTATTTTTTTTTTATAATGACTGTGTGTGTCTGTCTTTCATGTCTTCGGTGAGCCAAAGGCAAATTTCCATCCCTGGTGGACATTAAAGATCTATTCTATTCTATTCTATTCTATTCTTTCTAGTTTTCTTTTCTGTACAGTATTTTTACTTTTTTCTTCTAGCTATTGCAATACATGCATACAGTACATACACACAACACACAGAGTGCACCCTCCCACACACATAAACATGAACACACACATATACACTCACTCTTTGGCAAATTCTAATATGGAAAGAGGTCCATCATTCGCTGACAAGCCCCCTCCACCCCGCACACACACACACACACACACACACTTTGCAGGCCCCTCTGTCTTTCAGTCACTCACACATCAGTAACTGGATTAGTGTGTGTGTGTGTGTGTGTGTGTGTGTGTGTGTGAGAGAGAGAGAGAGAGTGTGTGTGCAAGAAAGAGAGGGACCTCACTGTGTGTTTATGTGTGTGTGTGTGTGTGTGTGTGTGTGTGTGTGTGTGTGTGTAATGGAGCGGTTAAGCATGTCTGAGGCGTGTGTGTAGCTGTCAGCCATCACTGTGTGCTGCAGGCCAGAGGGCATGTTGCCTGGGAGGCCTGACAACCTCCCGTGAGGTCAGAGAGGTCATTTGCAAACGCTACAGTATCAGTCAGGGGGATTCACCACAGACAGCACACACACACACACACACACGCACGCACACACACACACACACGCACACACACTCACACATACACACACACACACACACACACACACACACACACACACACACACACACACGTACACACACACACACACACACACACACACACACAACATGGCCATGTCATTGCTTTCCTCTCTCTAGAGGGCCCCAATTGGGCTGATGAAAAAGATGCAACTCGAAATTTAAAACTGTGTGCATGTGTGTCCCGATTCCCAAGTAACCACTATCTTGATTTAAAAAAAATAAATAAATAAATCACTATTGAGAAATTAATGAAATTAATGGTTGAGGAGGAGGAGAAGAAGAAAAACTTCTAACCAAAGCCCACATTTATTTGAGCTTACTTAGTAATGTCAGTGTTTCCCACAGACCAGGTAGCTATTTGTGGTGCTCCCCTGTCCCCAGTGAGGGAATCAAGTGTTGTAGTGGTCGATGGAGTCGGTCATCAGGGTGTACAGTAATTTCCGCATAAGCCGCATTGTGTATAAGCCGCAGGACAGTGTTTATGCAGTTAAAACAAACCATATTACGCCATATTAACTGCCCCTGTTTTAACCTCATAGTGGAAGAAATTTTGCAAATCAATGATAGCCGGCTAATAGTGGGAAATTACGGTATGCAAAGTATATGCAGCAGGCAGCGTTCAAACACACACTTTCTGAGCTGCCATATTGCACCTGTATGCTTAGCTATAGTTTAAAGTCATCTAGTGCTACAAGAAGCATTTGAAATCATTTAACTCAATCTTAATCTGTGGTGCTTGGAGTTGATTCTGTGGTGCTGCGCCACACATTGGTCTATGCATGGGAAACCCTGAATGTTGGTTGAGGAAGGAGATGATTCAGAGCAACATGCAAACCTGCAGCTAGGCTAACGGAATGCTACTATTAGAAATGAAACTGAAAGTGATCTTATAGCTCCATTATGTTAATATTAGTTAATATTAATCAATATTAGTCTATGATTTACCAAACCTATTGACATTACTCAGTGAGCTTGACAATCACTTTAAGTATACATTATTTACTCCAGATTAATGACTGGATAGACATTAAAATCTCGATCTCTGGAACTGAAACAAACAGCTGGATGAAGTGCATTTAAAGTGCATCTCTATCAAAGCTACAGTACATCAGGGCATTCCAAGCCTTTCGATTCCAGCCACTGCAGACACCTGCCGCACACACATAGTCAGTGCATCAGCGTAGAACAGTTCTGCCAGAACTTGCCATGCCTCGCTGGGAGTTGGCAGCCAGCATCGTCACCTCTATAAGCCCTAGCTAAAGTGGATGGCATTGCAGCCGCGCATCAGATGAAGAATGCGGATAAAAGACGTCTCCCGTTTCGCCGGGCAGGGCTTATGAAAACAACACGTCTAATTTGACGTATCTTGTGTAACCAGCGTTTGAATGAGACTGTAATGGGGGAAGATTAGGATGTCTGCAGTAATAAGCATTATCCCAACGGGGAAAACAAACACCAGGCCCTGCTAATGTGGTGGGTGCCCAGACATCTCGCATTAATATATTATGAGAATCAATCACACGTCATTAACGCTGTGGAGGGGTGGATAATTGTGCTGAGTGTGTTTACTTTGACATTGTTGTAGGCTTCGTTTTGGCGCACAACAAAGATCAACACTAAAGTTGCTAAGATATTTAGGTTTCGGGGGGCCTTTTGAATGCATTTGTTGCATTTGAAAAGCGGGAGATGGAAAACATGTGTAAGACTATGGGTGTTATCATTGTCAATGTGGACTTACAGGAGAACTTTGGCATACTTCAGCCTACAGATGCAGCTTGATATGCAGCTCGCTCATTTCTGAACGTATTTTATTTATTTTTACACCAAATAAAAAGTAGTCCTCTAACAATGGAAATACAACTATATGTTGAAATGATATAAGTATGAGTGAAAAAAGTAAACATTATTTTTGATAGATTAAAGAATAACTCATATGATATTATCAAAAATGTCTCTCCAGCTCAGTCATGACAAATTAATTTAAAGTCCTTTTTGAGGCATAGATGTAATGTAGTTCAGTTTAAAATAATAAAACTACAACTTGAGGAGTGCAGAGAGAGAGACACTCTTTCACACACACACAC
>JAODXP020000029.1:4799285-4839285 GCA_027497455.2 Sardinella longiceps | reverse complement strand
TTAGGACTTAGATTGTGGTACACTGTATTTCAGTCTGTTCTGTCAAATTTATTTCACCCAGAATCAAAAGAGTTACATGATTGTGTTTTTTATTGTGTGAAGTGACATTTATCTAGCAGTCACTCTTCTTGGCCAGGACTCCCTGGGATAAGAGTTATTGTAACTCAATGGGACCTTTTCCAGGTAAAATAAAAGCAAAATAAAAATAAAACATCTTCTCACTCTTTTCTCCCTCCTGACAAGATGGCTCAGGTGGTGCTACAGTGTGGCTGCTGTGAGTTTGTGCATTTGAAAGAAATGATCTCTGAGTAAGCAAAGAGGAATAACATATTTTATTCCAATGTACACCTGGTCAGTGCCAAAACTTGACGTGATTATTTGTTGAGTGTCATTAAGCACTAAAACATTGCCAGGTGCAACAAAGACAAAGTTGCACAGGCCTGGACTGAACTGAATCCTTCTCTGGTCAACAGCAGCACCAGTCCTTTTATAGGCCATAGGTCAAGTTTCTACTGAATGACCTGCAAGTCCAGAATGTTAGCTGCCTTGAGAGATGCATGCATGGAACTCTGCCACACTCTGGGTCATGGTCTGCTGGCCAGCAGCTTCAGAGAGCTGAGATTTAGGGCAGGGCCACAGCAGCCGACTATCAGTAAGTAAACAATTCCCTTGACGTGGACCCAAACACTCCACGCAGGGCGCAGAGGGAGCCAAAAAGCCCTTCTAAATAGGTCCTCCTGTTTGTTTTCACTGGGCATATTTGACCCTAGTTATCACTGAATATGGCCCAAGGCTTTCGCAGCTATTTCAAGGTTATTATTATTATTTTTAATGGCAAATGTGAATCAAGTACGTTCATAACCTCAAGGGTTAGCTCTCCCTTACTACTGTGTCTATTGATCCATTTTGGTTGATAAGGTCTAAGGTCCATTTTGCACGCTCTAATTGGCTATAATTTACCCTATTTGGTAACACTTTATTTGAAGGTATCGTCATAAGACTAACATGACACTGTCATTAGCTGACATTACATTGTCATGAACTGAATCTGTCATAAACTTTATACACCTGTCATGACTTTTGTCATAAGTGTCACCCGGTATTTGTCATGGTTAGGGTTAGGGTTAGGTTAAGGCAGAGACGAGGGTTAGGGTATATCAGAAGTCATGACAGGTTTATAAAGTTTATGACAGATTCTTGACAATGTCATGTCATACTTAATGGCAGTGTCATGTCAGTCTTATGACGGTACCTTCAAATAAAGTGCTACCCAGTATTTATTCTCAATGCTTGAGGTACTAGCCAAGGCGATGAGTCATGAAATAGTCCTGAGACATTACTGCATCCGTGAAGGGGCTTATTGTAATTCCTCATAATTCAGAAGCAGATCGGCTGATTTTCTTCTATTCCCTGTTGATACAGGGAAGTAAACCAAAATTAATGCTCTCTGTGTCTAAGTCCAGTGTTGTGGAACAGATAAGAAAAATATTATGAAATCGTATTCTACCGTATCATTTTTAGCCAAAATATCAACAATAAAAGCTTGTTTTAGGAAATTATGTCATATGGCTATTACTCAATTTGTTGCGACTAAAACATGCCAGATACCCAGAAAGAAACCTATTATATTATATAACTATTATATATTTCTTATGTGTCAATTGTTTTGTTGATGTACTTGACAGGTATAACAATAACAACAATGTGTGCACTGTTGTGTATTTTACATTGGATGTTGTGGTATAATGACCGTGGTTTATTATGTTGATTACTACAGAATGTAAGCTCTAGTCTATATTATATAATAGCATACAAAGCTGTTACTTATGAGTGGCACTGTATATAAACTACAGACCTGTTTTATGCATATTAAACACAGAAAAATGTGTACTGACTATTCATGTGTATTAACTACAGCTAACTGCAGTGGACTAGGCCTATTATTCTATTACATAATAAACATTGATAAGATTGTTATCAAATTAAAAAGAAGAACAGCCCTTCAATGTATAGCCTGCAGTACTAGCATGCCCTCGACATCTGCTGCCCACAAGATCTCATCATTTAAGAGTAGAATTTTTTCACCCCACGTCTCCTATCACTTGGAAGCTTCACCGTCTCTTCTTTTTGGACATTTTCACTTGAAATCATCTGATGTGATCTGACTCACTGGCCTTTGAGTGAATGAATGAATGAATGAATGAATGAATGAATGACTCTCCAAACTGTCTGGTCCAGTGAGAGCTACAACTAAGAAAGAGGGGTGGAACAGCTGCCTCAAAGGATGACTGCAGCAGGGGTGTCTGAACAGTGACAGACCACAGAGAGAGCTTTGTAGCCCTGTCTATGGGTCTTACCTTACGTTACCTCATGTTACAATGCCTCACAATGAAGACAGATGGCCAACACTGGGACCGTGGTTTGCTCTGTAATCTCACAAGGCAACAATAGGAGAGGGCAGTTAAGGCGAGGCCTTCTTCCCAGGCGGCTGATTAGGGTATCAAATCTACACAAGCTTCAAGAAGTGAAGGAAATAACTCAAGTGCTGGAATGATGAGAGGGCAAGTTTCATTACCAGAGAAAGTACTTCACCGCATTGTATTGTGTGCGATAATAGTCTTAATTTGTGATATCAACATTGGACGATTATAGTTTCCTGGTAATTCACTGAGGTTCAATTGAGGTTAATACATAGGGAAGAGTTACTTAAATACCCCCCTTTTTTTATTCTTTCTCATAAAATCGGGATCTGGTTCTTATTCAGTCGGTTAAATAAACTTGTACAATACAATACTGCTCTTTCACAAGTGGCCGTTGTTGACACTGTTGCTGTGTTAGCTATTCTTGCAGCCTAATTTAGCTTTCAGTCTTCCTTCTTGCACATTACAGTGTGTATCAAAAAGCTAGTATAGCTATGGTCTGGTAGACAGTCAGTACCTTACCTGACTAATTTGAAAGCACATACAGGGTTTTGTTTTTTCAGTTTGCAGAAAACATTGACCTGTGGTTTAAACATGGTGCGGCTTATTTTTGGATAATTACTGTAATGTTAATATCTGTGTGTGTTCTCAGTCATCATAATGATCAGCACTTCACACATTGTGCACATTATTATTTATGAAACATTAAACATGGTATAGGCCAGTGGTTCTCAAAGTGTGATCAGGGGACCACTGGTGGTCCACGAGCAAGCTCAAGTGGTCCGCGAGTTGATTACCAGAAAAATATGTGAATTTAGCGTGTGTCATTATTTGAAGGCCAAATATTAGTTGTTCACTGAATTTAAGAGGCCGACCTGTAATTTACTCTTTGTTAAAGCATTTGAAGTGCCTACTCTATAAATGACTTGGTTAAAGGGTAGTAGCATGTGACTTGGTGAGGGGGCGGGAGGGCAGGTGGTCCCTGAAAAACATTTTTTTTGGGCAAAGTGGTGCTCGGTCTGAAAAAGTCTGAAACACTGGTATAGGCTAATATAAACATACAGTACTTGCACTGCGTTACCATTAATTGAAAAAGAAAAAAGACATATTATTTACATGCTCTGCAATATGAATGTGAATAGATCTAATGTGTGGATATGTAGAGGGAATGAGACAGTGACAGAGAGAGTGCTTATGTGAGAGAGAGAGAAAGAAAAAGAGGGAGAAAAAGGAAGAGAATTCTTTAATGTTTTGGGATTGGGCTGTTCCACAAATACGAGACTGTCTCTGTTTGGGTGCTCTACGCATCAGCTGACTGGCTCTCCGTGATACGCCGACCGTAAATGTTGGAATTTACGTCAAAACCACTAGCAGGTGTGCTGGCCATTGTTATTTTTTTTCCAGACAGATAGTGAAGTGATTCACCAAGCACTGCTTTCACAAAATGGGTGAGAGTTACAGCAATTAGTTCATAGTGACATTGAGTAATAACAATGAAGCGTAGGCTATTATGTAGCAGATTTATGTTATGTGTTATGTTTTAGTGTTGCCCAAGTCACAGCGACTTTGCTGAGGCTATTGTCTCACTCCTTTCAGGTCATCGCTTGGGGCACACAGTGTGCATAGCTCTATGTAACAGTTATTATCCGGAATATTCCAACTGTTTTTACAGCCTAATCTGAGATTAAAAGATGGAAGAACAATATGGACTACAGTGGAACAGAGTGATACTTTTTTTTTCTTTTAAGGCAGACAGACAGAAAGATGCTTTCAGACATTTTGTTTTAGTAGTTTGGAATGCTGTGTCAAGTGGTGAAATGAAACACTTAGGCACAGTGGAAAAGACTGACAGTTAAAGAATAACAGTGTTTTGGAAAATGTATGAGGATATGAGAGGTGGAAATACTATTACCTTTCACCCAAGTGATGAGTGAAGAACTTGGGAAAACATGGGGGAATCCCTAGTTTTTTTGTTTTTATCAGACTAATTTTCTGAAATCCTTTGTAAAGATGGTTATGGACAATCAACCTTTTTTGTCTATAACAATTGAATCGTACGTGAATCTTACATCAATAGTCATCACATGAAATTTTAGCATTTGTTATTTGCTATGTAAAAAATGTTCAAAACATTTGACGTCATTCACACAATCCAAAACCATGGCCTCTTATTGCTGTTAATGGACATGACAAAAAGTCTTTTTTTTGTGCCATTAACCTTATAGAGTTTTGATTTTAAACGAGGACATGTTTACAGTATGTGAGAGGAGCCCAGACACAATCCTCAAACTAGTTCAGAGAAACAGAGGTAATCACTCAAAATGTGCACACTGTGTGCGTGTATTGGAAATATGACAATGAGCAACTTGCGTACACGCATAAGCGTAAGCGTACTGTCTGAAACAGTTTTGTTGTTTGGATTTGTTTGCAAGGTTGTCGCAATGGTACACTAACCTAGATTGAGTAGGCTTAGTTCTCCTAGGTTTTGCCTTGACATGAAATATGGCTAGTTGATATGTATTTCCAAATTTTCCACAACACAGCGAGTCTTGGCACAGACTGAACTGGAGATGCATTCCTACCATAATAATGACGTACAGACGTGACAGCAAAGGTCTCATTTGCATGCAGAACTCTGCGTTTCAGTAAGGCAGACAGAAAGGGGATGAACTGGGAGTGTGGTGTGTGTGTGGTGTGGGTGGAATGGGGGGTGGTGGTGGTGGGGGGGGGAGTTTGAGTGATACCCCTTACCATGTCTGTCTCTCTTGTCTTCTTAGAGGTGAGGTGTGTGTGTGTGTGTGTGTGTGTGTGTGTGTGTGTGTGTGTGTGTGTGTGTGGAGCGTCAGCAGCAGATTAGACATTCCTCCTGAGATTAGTGGCCCGTGTTCCGTACAAACATGAGCACAGGGTCAACCCCATCCACCCCCACACCCTCCAGAAAACAAACCCCACTTTCCACACCAGCAGCTCCCCCACCGTCGGTGATCCCTCACACACACACACAAAAAAACTTACATCCTTGTTACAGTAAGACACCCCCCACATGACTCACCCAACCACGAAAAGTGACTGGCATTTCCTTCAACCAATCAGAGCCAGAGATACCTGTCAGGAACAGCTGAGGGGAGTTGCTGCTGCTGAGTTACCCAGAAGGCTCAGCGGTAAGTCATCCTGCCTTGCCTTGCCTTGTGATTTGTTGTGATGCGTTATGTTGCGATGCGTTGCGCAGTTCTGTGCTGTATTGCGTGCCAGGATAATATGACAGAGCAAGCTTAGGAATCCCCTTACAGCGCTGTGCTATTTTAATAAATGTTCCTGTTTTACATAGAGCTGGGAGGCTGTTTGTTTCATCCTGCACTCAGGGCGAGTCAGGTAGAGTTCACTGTGAGCGTTTGCATGCTTTAGCATCTTTTTTTATAATCCTGATGTATTGATGCAGAGCTCATCTTTAAGCTGTCATAATCACACTCCATCACATCATTCCCCATCCATGAAGTCAGTTTTCCATACATCCAGTGATTAATGCAAGCAAGAGCTTTGATCAAGGTGTTTGTGTTCTTAAGTCGGCGCAGCCTTTTTCCAAAGATATGTATGGAATCTGTTGCACAAGAGCTAGAGCAATGTGTTACCTTTACTTAAGGTCATGGTTACTTTCTCTTGAGTGCATGAATTTAATGTACATATCACTGAAAACAGTCAGATAAGTAAATTAGTTAGTAAAGAGGCTGTGGTTGTCTAATATTTAATTGCCAGTCCCTCTTTGGGAATAAAGAAAAAGTATTCATCGAGCACCATAGTGTGTGTAGGACTGAGATGCTGAGATCAGATATGCATCAGATATTTAAAAAGGATTTGTAATGGTTACTTGAAAAATGTGTGGAAACTCGTTGACGAGTTAAGTAAATATGATTTATGTTTTTAGATGTAAAGTGCTTTTAACTTGAAAAAGAAAAGTTATAGTTACTTAACTCATTTGAGGCAACGAGTTTCCACACACCAATACAAATCCTTTTTTACAGTGTGTTTTCTATTTCAAGAATGAATATAATTGTAGTTTAATCATTTCAATTCATTAATTAGTTTGATTAGGTTTCTTTTTTAATCCCCCTTAAGACCCCACCCCACAGACTTGAAAACATATGTAGACAATTCTTGGAGGGTAATTATCATACATGAATCAAATGCATAAAATGTAGCTATTTTCCAATACATTTTGTAAACAGGCTTTCCCAAAACATTTGACCTTTTGCCCTTTCCTTTCTCATTCCACTCACTTTGCTTCTAACCCTTTGCAAACCAATGATGATCAAGGCTGTATTCAACACACACACACACACACACACACACACACACACACACACACACACACACAGACAACTGGCTACAACTACACATGCCATTCAAACAAGGGAAACGTCATTAAATAGTCCACAACATTGTACCTGGGTTGAGGCATGTCTGGTACCCTGAGGACAGAACTAATGAGGCCCAAAGGTTGAGAAATAGATGGTAAAATTCTATGGGTTACAATGAATGAACAAAATGAAGAATTCTGAAATGTTCATACAAAGTGCATTATGGGATTTTTTTGATTACTGACTGTACACTGTACAGAGGTCAAAATTATCATACAAATACAATAATTATCATATATCTGCCAACACTGCATAAATAAACTTCATTTTCTTAAACTCTATGCCCCGCATTTTTCTCTTCTAGTCATAATAAAAAACCATGACCTTTGACCTTGTAAGAGAGCCTCAAGGAACTTGTGGCAGAGCGGTAGAGAATCTCTATGGTTCTGATGTGTGGCAGTGAAAGTTTTATAATCCCATTCATACACAATCAGGTAAAAGGATGCTAATTGACATAGGCCTACATATTCTAATCTGATATCAAGATAGCTGATATCTGACTATATTTTGAATATAAAAGACACAAAAGGAAAGTCAAGGGGAAGTAAACACATTGAACAATTGGGACAGCATATAAGAGCTATCACTTTGCCAGGTTAAGTGTTCCCTTCATTTTCTTCCTCTTTTGTCTCCCTGGAGGCTGAGGGTGTTGGTTCTGGAGTCGCTGCCCTCTCTCTCTCTCTCTCTCTCTCCCCTGATTAATGATCCCAGAATAACCTGAGTCAACACTGTGCCCAGGTGAGAGATCTGCCTGCAATCACATTTAAAAAGGCACTCTGCTCTGCCCTTGGCGTTAGCTGCACAGCCTGACAAAGGCCGCCTGGGGAGTAAGTACTAGTAATATAACCAATTGAAGGCTGAGCAATGGAGCGTTCTCTTTTGTAACTCTATAATTTATAATTTTATAACAAGACTTTTTGGTAACTCTATAATTTATCCCTTGAACCCTGAATTATACAGTTTTAACCTACTCCTTAACCAGCACTTCACTGTCTATAATCTAGAGCATTACAATTGTTTTTTTTTTTTTTTTTTTTTTGGTTGTTCTCACATGTGATATTGACACTGCGCTAAAGACAATGGTAGATATTAGGGGAAAATACCCTCAGGGGAAATACCTGTCCTGAATCATACATCTCTGAGTGACTACGGCATCAAGTCTAATCATCTGGCACCAGTCATCACCAACAGATTAGGTTTGGCAGCTAACAGTGCCCAAGATGGCTGTAGCCATAGCCATCCTACACGGTTCATAAACCTTACAGCATACTAAAGCCATAAGTGCCTAATTACAACATTTTATCTGCGTGTAATAGTGAGTCTGGCAATCACCTTGTCTTTGAAGCATGGCAAGAAAGAGAACTTAATCTTCACCTGCCTAGCAATGTAAACAAACAGTCGCACAAAAGACTTGCAAGGCAAGCCCTGAATAAAGGCTATGCTCTGCAATGTGTTGCCATGAGGGCTAAATATTTGTTCAGGACTTCTGTTTTCTTTTCTGTCATATAATATTTCATAAAATGAAGTCCAGTGTTATTTATTTATTCATGACAAACTTTGATTAATGCAGTTCCAAATTATTTAGGTGAAAAGTTATTTCCTAATTGAAGCCGGACAAGTGGTTACTTGGAGTTTCTTTGTTATAAGAATTGTTCCTCATTGTTTCATTCATTTTTGGGCTAGCAAAGAGGGAGATGGATCCTCTGCGGATCCTCTCCAAGTGATTCTGCCTGTTAGGATTAAAATCCTTGGAACGTACACACAACATCACAGAGTGCTGCTATGAACTATGATCTATTTACATGGCACGTGCACCGATGGGTACTGTGACTGTTGTCATTACATAACATGTAGTCTACTTGAGAATGGGCTATGGCTATCTAAAAGCACTGTAAGTTGGATATATTGCATGAATATGAGAGATTTAATTGGATTATGAGTAAATGACAGCCTCGGCCCTAAAATGACCGTCGGCCCACCGGGCATTGCCCTGTATGCCCTATGGCCAGTCCATGCCTGACGTGCACTGATGAGTACTGTGCTGTTGTCATTACATAACATGTAGTCTACTTGAGAATGGGCTATAGGCTTTATTACAGCACTTGGTAACACTTTGCGGTAGGGTACATGAATTGTCATGAATTCATGACATGATTTCATTCAGGATTCATTAGTAATTCATGCATTAGCTTCAGCTCTGAATATCTAATGACTCATCAGGTATTAGCATGAATTGCCCTGTTTTCCACTAATGACCAGTCCATGCCTGAAATAGCAGATGCATCTTAAGCATGAATTACTTGTGTCTCGTCATGAGTCATTACTAATTACACATGATCATGATCGTTTTTGTTCAAAAGAATGTGACTATAGCATTTGAGATGGATTAAAGTACTTATTTAGCCTACTGAGGCCTAGCATATGCTATACGTTAACCAAGTTTTACCTGGTTCTACTATGTGCAACACGGTAGTTGAGGGGGCACAAACATCGCTGAATTCATATGATCAGACTAATAGTCATGAGCTCATGCTAATTAGTCATGACTCAGATGACTTTACCCAGAGTAATCTTATACTTAAGATCATGTGCTATTCAGCTAGGAGGTCATTATATGACAGACAGTGAATTTGTTAATTCCTAGATAACTCATTAGCTTTCATAGATGAAGTAATGCATGTATCATGCATTTATCATAATGATCTCATGCATGAATTCCATGATAATTCATGTACCCTATACGGCAAAGTTTATTACAGCACTTGAAGTAGGGCTGTTCCATTTCCTGTTCCTGTGTAAGCACAGATGTATCTAAATAAGTGTCAGAGTAAGCCACACTCCAACCCGAGCCCTTGTTAACGCCATTCGGACCACCTGTGCTTATGTCTACAGGACCTGGGACAGCCCTACTTTGGCAGCCGTGATAAAGGCCTATAGCAGGGGTGGCCAACCAGTCGGAGACCAAGAGCCACATATCTGACTATGTTACAGCAAAGAGCTGCATCGGCACATGGGCACATGAACATGTTACTACTACTACTACATTACCCATCATTCTGACACACACACCTCTGCCAGTGAGATCAATTGTAAAAGTCACACACCTACATGATAACAGAAATGTACCCCTAGAATAGTAAGCTCACAGGCCAGCAACATCATACACATGGGCACACACCCCCAACCATCTCTTCCTCACACACACACACACACACACCGAAACAAAATCACCACATTAAACGAACACGCACATAAACACACACACACACACAAACACAATCTTGGACACGAGTGTAAGAGCCGCATGACTCCGGGCAAAGAGCCGCATGCGGCTCCCGA
Source organism: Sardinella longiceps (assembly GCA_027497455.2). Classification (NCBI taxonomy): domain Eukaryota; kingdom Metazoa; phylum Chordata; class Actinopteri; order Clupeiformes; family Clupeidae; genus Sardinella; species Sardinella longiceps. Next base: position 4,829,111 of record JAODXP020000029.1, on the reverse strand, counting down.
GCCACAGGTTGGCTACCCTTGGCCTATAGGGTTAGATTTAACTGTTTGCATCGTTTAAAATGTGTATGGGTGATTAATTATAATTAGCACTACTAGTTTAGCAGTAATTAGGTGTTCTTAGACCTAATTTTATTAGCGTCATGAGCGTTGTTTCTCAAAGCGTCATCTCTCATCCCAAGAACATGTTCTACTTTATTAGCCAAGATTTGATTTTAATGCACAGCTGGTAGGAGCGAAACCTGTCAGCCAACACACGTCTGTGTGCGTCTGCATAATGTGAATTTCTCAAGTTGCCATCTGTCAGAGAAGTATGAGGACAATGTGCTTCAGGGGATATCCCTTGCGGCCTTTCAGCACTTGTTTGCGTTGTGAAAAAGAAGAGGAGAGGCAACAATCAGAGGGGGAGAAGGGGGTGAGGTGTGTGTGGCGTGGCGTGGGGAGGTACAAGATGGGTGCTGATATGGGGGGGGGTTAAGTAGTCAGTGCAGTTCTGAAAAGGAGGATTACAGTGTGTCATGCACTGAGTGACATCTTCACCGATTCTCATAATTGGCTTCAGTGAAAAGTCGCCGCCTCTTCGACTGCAAGCGAGGGATGACATTAGTAAACAGACCTGTTACGAAACATCGTGCGTGCACAATGATCACTCGACATACAATAACTTTTAATGCGCTAATATCATTTCCATGACAGCTACATGTAAGTGTCTGTCTTTCTCTTTAGTGAAACTTTCTCCTTGCCAAAGGACGCTTGCTGATTTGATGATGTTGTCTATGTTTACTCCAGGCCAGGCGCGATTACTCCGTTCGTGCGATTACTTTGGCAGCCGCGGCCCGTGTTGGATAACAGGGCGTGTGCTCCTTGCCTGCTTCATCTGCAGAGCGAGAGCAGGGGCGTCGTGGCAACCGCGGAGACGTCAGAAGCCGAAGCTTCTGGCCGCACCCCTGACTAGAACGCGTCTTCCCCATTGTTTGGTCTTGCGAGCGCTAAATTCCAGCGGGGTTGAGGGGATTCCTTGCCATGTAATGGGCCATTATGTGAGCCCTGGACCTATTGAAGGGCTAATGACTTACGGCAGTGTTCCAGTCCCCATGGGACTCCCCTGCATAGCTTTGCAGGAGAATGAGAGTCTTTTGTGCCCAGCATCAAGGACGCTCAGCGCTTTGTTAACCTGAGCAGTGTCCAGGTAGACAGGCTTACAGCAAATAGCACAACGGCTTCTATTCCATGTAATGTACATGGGTGTGTTACACCTCACATGTTTGTTAGAAATACCAGTACACAAAAATACACACACACACACACACACATACACACACACACACACACACACACACACACACACACACACACACACACACACACACACACACACACACACACACACACACACACACACACACACACACACACACACACACACACACACACAGACACACACACACACACAGAATTCCGATTGTTACTACCTTGTTTACACATGCTTAATAGCTTACCTTAACCTGTGGTAAAGAAAGTTTCTGCAGTGTTATCACAAAGGTTGCCTTGTCTACAAACAAGAAAGGCGTAGGGGCTATTTTCCCGCACATTCACCCATGGAAAAAATGAGTTTTAGTAAAGCCAACAAAACACCTGTCGATATTCAAGACTGAAGCATATACATGTTTACCTGTCAAACATAACATGACATCTATTTTTAGATTCCACTGACAAGCCATTGACATTTTGAACAATACTGAACTCACCAAGACCAGGTAACTGAATGATGCAAGTCTCACCCTACATTGCATTTTACAAGTTACAAGTGCATTAATAGCGCTGTGACGCCATGTTTTTATTCTCATGATTGGCAGGCCTTTTCTGAGATGTACCTTCAAGGTAATCCTGCTTTAAATGACTGTGATTCATAAGACAAACATCTGTCAAGTGGGTCACCTCCCTTACATGAAAGCACTTGGCTTTCCATAGAAATGTCACGCCAACAGCCCTGAAAAGGTTCAAGGAAGCATAATAGGGAATAAGCAGTGGTGTTTTTGGAGGGAAAAAACTGCTTCCCCTTGGACTAGACTAGTCATCAACACAAAACAAAAGCTTTAACGGTCACATGCAGGACTCTTATTTAGCGGCCGTTTCTTTACAAAGTGACTCAAGCCGTTAAAACTGGAAGCTCAAGCAGTTGTCAATCGTCTCCACCAAACATCCCTGGGCTGTGATGGATACATGTGATCACATTTGCAGTGATTAATCCAAATGACAAAGAAACGAGAGTCAGGTGGATAGACCATCTCCGCTGCGGTGTTTGATGTTTTTTGCCCTCAACGGTGCCTTCCAGGTAGCACTACCTTCAAGGCACCACTTCAATCAGTTTAGGGTTAGGATGAGGGTTGAGGGGGTTACGGTTAGGAATAGTGCCTTTTAGGCTGAGCTGCCTGGAAGGTGTTGTTGGGGGCAAAAAAACACCATTGAGCCTCCGCTGCATGGGACAGAAAAACAGACCGCGCACCATGGACCATTTGTGATCCATCACTAGACTACTGACTGCACGTGTACTTCACTTGGCCCCTGGCAGTTGGGTTGAGCCCATGAGCAGGGCCGTCGCAACAAGGCAGGCAAACCAGGCAAACCAGGCAATTGCCTGGGGCCCCAGGCTGAAAGGGGCCCCCAAGATTGACTGTTTAATCATTTTAGTAGTTATGTTGGTGGTGTTTTTCAACAAAAAATGACTTTAAACTGGAGTCAGACAACTATACAATACAGATAATTATATTGATGATATTTGAAAATTATAACAATGTGGTTCATGTAAGTATTTACGGGAGTGAAGGGCCCCCATGTCCTGTTTGCTTGGGGCCCCCTAAGTACCTTGAAACGGCCCTGCCCATGAGGTGTGGATCTGCTCCAGGTTTCTTCCCAAAAAGAAAGACTACAAATAGAAGGTAGCCTTTCCTTGGCCCTCTTACTCATAGGTGCTCCTTCTACTGTCTCTAAAGCGCTGGGAGCCAATTGTATTGTATTTAGTGTTCTACAAATAAAATTTAATTGGATAAAAATTGAATGGAATCGAATTTGACGTACTGTAGGGTTCTGACTCAAGCCTGACCTCGGGGCGTGAGGCTTTTGCTAATAGCGATACTCAAACCCTATATACATACACTGTAGGCTACACACATACACTTGGGCACTCCTGGCATTCATGGTGTCCAAAGCTACCCACCCTTTCCATTGTAAAGAGCGGCCTAATAGCTGTATGGGAGGGCTGGCATGAGCTGGCTGTTGAGACATGCAGTAGCAGTCCTGATGAGGTTTTAAGTGAGGCTTTGTATGACTTGCTCATAACCCCACTGAGGAAGGGCTAAGCTGAATATTTGGATAATTACTAAAGTTACTATAAATAGAAGGTGTGTGTGTGTGTGTGTGTGTGTGTGTGTGTGTGTGTGTGAGAGAGAGAGAGAGAGAGAGAGAGAGAGAGAGAGAGAGAGAGAGAGATGGAATCCCCATCATTTTGGATCTGTCTTGTCTCCACACGAAACCTATTGCAGTTATCAAGGTAGCGCACAGGCGAAGTGAAAACTCAATTTGGGAGAATTTGGAAGATAATTTCAGTAGATTCATTGATGCCGGAAGTAAAATAGATAAAAACTGGATAACAAAAGATAAAACACAAGAGGCTGAGAGTATTGTGAACACACTCTAAAGATATGTAAACAAGCCAAACATATTATATGATGTTTTAATGAAGTGACGCATTCTAAGGTTACCGGATGAGTCACCTGTGGAGCACATCAATGGGGAGGTGGCCAATTGTGTACGGAATATGCGTGAGTCTTAATAATATCACTGCAGTTGAATTGAATTGAATAACACGCCTGATATCCATTTCCATGGTGGTACAGAATGTGCCTCAAGGGTTCATTGACAACTGATCTCAATTCTGACTATTTCCAGAATTCTCTCAAATGGGAGCAGCACAGAAAGACGCCAACTACAGGTTTAAGTTACTGTAGTTATCCACACTGCACGCAAGCATTGCTAATTGCACCCGAGTGAATGTTGAAACTTTTCAAAAGGTTAACCCAAGTTCAAGTGTTGGTCAAATGGTAATTGTGGTGACGCAGTGTACACTATGACAAAAGCATATCAAAACTATAACAGAACAATTACACAACTCCAGGTACTGTTTAGTTTAAACCGGTTTAATTGATAAAAGCTACAGTTCATTACCAGTCTTGGCACTTGTGGGATACATCTCATAGAAATGAAGTACATCAAGAGTAACTGACCAATGTGGTCTAGAACATTTCATGTTTGACATGGATAAACATTCAACTCCCATAGGATAGTACTATTTAATAAGATTATTTAAACAATATGGATAGAAAACATCATGATTTAACACAATGATTACTGCAAAATGAGAACAAGTGGAGTTGGATACAATAACATAGAATAAATATTTAAAAATTAACTTAAATTGTGTGACTGAATCAACAAATATATCTCCTTTAGGGTATCCTTCTGTGGCCATCACTTTTTTTCTGTCTTCCTGGCCAGTCTTTCTAAAATGACAGTATGGTCCATGTGTTACAGTCATTTGGAGTGTGTGGTTAAGACATCTGTGGCAGTACAGTAGTTATGTAATGTCTAATCAAATCAGCATAATTTAAATGAATAAATCATTAAAATGAACAAAATTAGTCCCCATATTTTTGAGGCTAGCATTTCACCACTGTCTTAAGAGTCAAAGTTTGTTATTGAACATCCAGTTCATCCAGTGATTGAGTGAGTGAGGAGTTGTTGCTCTTCAAACAAATAACTGAGTGAAGAGTTGTCGCTCTTTGTTTCTCCTTTGGTAGTGCAGAGAGTCTGTTTGGGAGGAGGGCTGGCTGAGGTGGCCTTTGTTCAGTTGAAACGGCAGCAAGCAGGATCCTCATTGGCCCCTTTAGTTACCACACGCAGTGCCACAGGTGGGTAAGCGGAACCCCCTCTCTGCCACCTCCTGTCTGTCTGTCTGTCTCCTCGGGGAAACCTGAGGCAAAATCCCAGCAGTTTTTGGCACAATGATGGCGTGCAGCGCAGTGCAGCACACCTTTCAACTCTTTTGAATCTCACAGAATGCCCACGTCTGGAATAGGCTTCTTTTTTTTGTTTGCTTTGCTTTGCTTCCCCAGAGGGTATTCCAACAACAGACAAGCGGGAGCTGGCACATCTTGTCTTTTTCACCGCTGGCGCTTGGTCGACCTAGAGGTGAGCCTCCGTGCTATTGCGGTGCAGAGGTAAATGGCCTGTGACCCCATGTTTCTTTAGGAGGCAGCGTTCCTTGTCAACCAGGCTTTTTGACGGTGGTGCTGTCTGGCTCGCCATTTCTCCAGCACCAGACGGGCATTCCTGGTGCCCTTCAGCGCAGCCTCATCCACTACCTTCCCCCTCCTTTGTTCTCTGCTGGGGTAAAAAAGACAAACAAACTGTTAGAAATGCTGGATAAAAAACAGGAAAGCTCACTCACACCATTTCCATCAGAACAGTCATCTGTGGCACAACTTGACGAACGCCCTGTGCCACCCTGTGCTTGTGCCACAAGGCCGTCAACATGCCAAACTGTCTCCCCTTTTGCCAGACATGCAAAAAAAAAAAAAAAAATCTACCCTATTAAGTTTCCATTGTAATGAATTCTCCACAGATGAGAATACAGACAGGCGCCTAAGTTTTTGGAGGTAGGGCTCATATGTCCCCCATCTCAACATGATGGTACACGTGTTCCTTTCCAGCGCTGCTCAGACATTGCTCCAAGAATGAAGGGAACGAGATTTGTTCACGGAGTGGGAAATTCCTTAATGGCATTCCCTTTCATAGTCGCCAGCAGAGAACACTCCCGTATGATTTCACTCTGGTAGGTTGCTTTAATCTGTCAAATTTCCTTCTAATTATGCCATAGACCGCTCGAAACAGCCCGTCCTTCTCGGCATGATTGTACAATTTTGCGGTGCGCACCGAAAAATATGCTCTTTGGAAGATACAATCTCCAAGATGACATCTATTTCGCATGAGGTTATAATTACCAAGTACAATTATTCCCCAAACAGACCTGTGGTATTCACCAGCTTCAGTCTGAGGTTTCTCTTACCGTTTAATCCTCTTCGTCTTGGCAGTCAGCTCGTGTTTGCATTGCCTCTTGACACAGCCATCGCCTTCGGCGGCGTGGATCACCTTGACAGAAGCTGTCTGATACCTGAGAAGGAAAGAACACGCGTTATGAAATGAAGTATGCCTATAACTGTAGCTTAAATGAGTTTCGACTAAAAACTGTGAAATTGGCAAAACTGTTACATAGTAAACGTTTGCGCCCTATCCCATGCCGTACGTAAAACAGATGCGCGTAAAACACATCTGCCATAAAAAGCATTTTTAAATTGCATGTAGTCTGCATAATAATTCACATATAGCTGATTGATAACTTACATGTTTTGTGTTGTGTCGCAGAAAGTCGAGCAAGTTGTGTCCTTCTCGTCATTACACTTGCAGCGGGATTTTTGTGCTGAGTCTGAGAAGTTCCGTACAGAGCGCTTTTTCCTCGGGACGTTGCCTAGTCCATAGGAAACGGTGCGCCTGGGAAGATGAGTGCAACTTTAACTACTTGAGTACAGAACACATTAAAGTAATACTCTAAATCCAGTGACTTGACCCAAATAGTTTTTGAAAAATCGAGCTTACTCTGGAGTGTTGACCCAGATGATATCTAGATGACAGAAATAGACACACTCCTTGTCTAGGAAGGTTGCGCAAGAGCACCGCTTCGACCTGATGTGGCGCGCAGGGCTGGATGTACCAGCCACCGTCACCTCTGCGATGGACACAGATGAAGCTGTAAATAGAACAAAAATCAATATCAGTGGTCATGCAAAGGTTTAAAAATATTTTCCCCCTGTAACCATAAAATCCTCAATGGCAAAGGCGACATAAAGTTCTATACAGTTCTATTCTATATTTTCATTGACTCTTTCATAATCTTAGAATAATCCTAAAAACGACATACATTTCCAAGACATAATGTCGTAAACCATAATAGCTATTTAAATACAATAAATATTTGAGTATGTGGAAGTTAAGTAAAGTTAGGTTACGTCTCCTACTCACCTGCATGGAAAATCTCAAATGCCAGAATAATGATGACGGGGAAATTCATTCTTAACTCCATCCTTAAATAGGAATCTAGTTTGGCAGCACGAATAAAATGCACGATTCTTAGTATTAAACCAGCAAATAAATATTGATCGTCAGAATATTCTACGGTCTGAATTAAGTCTTCATTCAGTGAGCAATAAACTCGCACTCCAACGCTATTGCTCTGACCACAACTCTTCACATGTCACTACAAGATCCTTTATATAGGCCTACTGCTGTTAACCACCTCCCCCTTCTCGCCCTGCCGTCGCGTGTAAACAGCTTTGTCCTCTGGCCCTCTTGCAGACAATGCTGTTTGTTAATAGTCACCGACAAGCAACATGCAGACTAAGATAAGGAATTTGAATTCCGAGATTCTGAAGGGATGGAGACGCCGGGTGGTGGTGCGAGCCAAGGTCTGACAAGGGGAAGTGGGGTCTTTTTCAGCTATTGCACGATACTGCCACGAGAGGGCAACCCAGTCAAGGGTAAAAGTTGTGCGAATTACTTTGCCTAGCAGATGCGAGTCTTGTGCTGCCTGCGTAAATGTACCGTTAAGTTTAACTTTACCGGCAAGCGCGTGTATGCTGTTAGCATAGAGGTTACATTGTCCGGCTCGAGAATCCGTATGAATAATAAAAGTTTATTGTGAAATCGATGACTATTCGAAGTAAATTTGAGCATCCCCTGGAGGCTACCTTCTTTACCCTAAGAGTCTGTGGCTGGCTTAGGCCTTTTAGCTGACAACATCATGGCTTTCTTTTCCTTTCTTTTCATGTCCCACTTGGAGGAAACCTTCTTTTTTTATTTAATTTAGGCTAATTTTTTAAACTTTATGTTTATTTCTAAAACCCCAAACAGATTAATTTAAATTGAACACTGCAATAATGTTGGAGTCATAAAGTCATAAAAAATATGAATAATAACCCTTTGTTATCCCCAAATTACTTATGCCTACCCAAAGTATTGATATGTATCTAGTGATGATGATGATGAAGTCATTCATGACCCTATTTCTGTAAGGTAAGTGTGGATGGCATGTTATATTAAGTCATTTAGACAGCCAATGTGCCCATTTATCTTGAGATACTGTATTGCAATGAGAGATAAAGTAACTCCTGAGGCCTATGCCTACAAGTCTCCTAGTCTCTGCATTATTTCAAAGCTCTTGTTTGATTTAGCACTAAACCCCCTTATTCTCACATTATAATAGGACTACAGTTTGAAACCTCTTTCATATTATTGATGCGTATGTGAGGAGCTGGACCACTTGGCTTAAGCGCATGTGCTAATGACGGAAAAAAGTTGTGTGTAGAGCTTGCAGTGGAAAATGCTTTAGAGAAACTCCCAGTACAGCGCTCTGACAGGCTTAATCAAAGCATGGAGTTAGAATTTCCATTGGACGGAGTGCAGTTATCCTCGCTAATGGCACTTTTAGAGTTTTCCCTGTCAATGTACACTCGCAGGGTAAACCAGTCAATTGGCGCAGACTGGAATCTCAAAAAGGCCTTATTTTGTAACATTCTAGTTCTAACATTCATTACTCAATGGACTTGCGCATCGGTAAAAGGAAAATAACCAGCCATACTAAACCTCTCGAGTCTTCGTGCCCACTCTTTCTCGGAAACTGTGGGCACGGTTACCAGGCAACATCTTCCCCACCCACCTGCGGCGTCTGTAACCCTCGCTGATACCTCGTTTTGCTGTCCGCTAGGTGTCGCTGTTGTCATGCTGCACTCCGAAGAGCGCACATATCTCTCTAATGGGCATCCTATGCATTGTGCAGGCAGAAGGAATGACTCACACCTTCGAGTCCCCTCCACCCCCTCCCTCCCTTCCCTCCCCTAACCCCAGTCGCATTAATAAGGACTTCACCCTCTCTGGAGAAGACAGAAAATCTCAGTCAATGAAAGCACCCCCCCACCACCAACCTCCCACCCCCTGTTCCCTTGGCCAGAGTGTGACTGTGGTGACGTGGTTAAGACACTGCTGAGGGCCCTCATTACTGATGGAAATTGCAGTGCTTCTCGAGGCTGGCCAAGTGGCCTGCAGGTGCAGCAAAGCACCACAATCGGGCTGATTAAGACAAACGTCCTCGTGGACCTTGTGTCAAGTGTTCCATTCCGTTCCGTTCAAACAAAAAGACATCGGAGACGATACGATCGTTTGTAAACAAAGATTTTTTTACTGATACATTTGATGGTATAGATATAGCAATGTAAAGCCACAATTGTACACATACCTATGGACTTATGGATCATTGTGATGGGTACTAGATGGAATAATAAATACTTGAACACAACATCTGTACACAGAAACATTGCCCAAAGCCATAGAAATGCTTATATATTTGTACTGACATGTATTTGCCATTCATTTACACTTGACATAAAACATCTCAAAATAAAAGATTTCCCTCCAATTTTTCTTTTTAACTTCAAAATGCATCTACTTAACACAAGCAACTACTAAAGTCATAAGGTATTATGTACAGGTTCCTAAACAAGAAACTCCAAAAAGGCACAATTGTCTATACAACATGTACAAAAAAGAAGGGAAAAAAACTGTCCAGAACTGACATAAAAGTAAAAATAAAATGATTGGTCATAATCATTTATGATTGCACATAGAATATCAATGTCAGAAAATGTGCTTTTTAGAGGTGGCCTGTACAGCTACGGACCCCCTGAAGTGTTTTCCGTTTTACAAAGTGACAAGTATTACAAACAAAGAAATAGAAAGAGTGAAAGAGAGAGTAAGAGAGAAAAGAGAGAAAAATAGTAAGAAGAAGAGAGGAACAATTCATTTCAGACATTCAGGTGGCAATGACTAATCGGTCCTCGTCATCGCTGGAGGCTTCGCTGCAATCGTCGGCCAAGGCTGGCGGCCTTGGACTAGTGTGCTTGTGCAGGGGCCTCTCCTCACTAGCGCCCCTTGTGGTGGTGGCGGTGTGGGTGGCGGTGGTGATGTCAGTTGGGGCTGTTTGCGAGGTGCCGACCAGAGAGGCAGGGGAGGAGTAGGCCTGGTGCGGCGGGGGCTTGGCCTTCCTCTCTGGGGCACTGGTAGCAGCCTGGGTGGCTTCCCCTCCACACCCTGGCCCTGAGCTCGACCGGTAGGGTGGGGCGCATTTCGGGGCGTGGGTTGTCACGACGACAGGCGCCATCGAGGCCGCAGAGGCCACCACTGCCGTCGCTGCCGCTGCCGCATGTGCTGCCACCGGAGGGCTGGCTGATAGAGTCAAAACAGGCGTGGATTCAGCAATGGCGCACAGAGTGGGGCTTGTGGACGGACACTGCCCCAGTCCTATTGAGGCCTCCAGGCTGGCTGGCTTGTCTGGAGAGGCCGAAGGCTGGGGGCTGAGAGTGGAGAGAGGGCTGAGGGAAGGGATGAGTGCTGGCAAGGCAATGTTGAGGATCTGCAGGCCCGGGATGTGGGCTTGGGACACCGAGCCCGACTGCACCCCAGGACTGGCCGCCAGGACCTGAACGCCCAGAGTGGCATTGAGGGCCAGGTTCTGCTGCGGGAGCATCTGTGTCGCCGCCGCCGCCAGGCCCGAGTTGGCCAGGCCCATCACACCGAGCGCCTCCAGCCCCACCGACTGCAGGGCGGACTGATGCCCCCCGAGGGTCTGGATGCCCGCCACTTGACTGAGCGGAAAGCAAGGCAGCATGTTCCCCATGCTCTCCTGGACCACCAGCGGGGGCTGGGCACCGGGCGAACCGTCAGGCCGCGGTGGACTGGCACCGGGTCCCGAACCTGGACCGCTCATCCCCGGCACCGGGCTGGTGTTGCGATGGATAACGCTCACCGCCGGGATGGTGAGCTGGACCGGACCAGCCTGGATGGGCACAAAGGTGGAGTAGGCGGCCAGCCCGGCGGGCACCAGCTGGATGCCACCTACGGGCACCATGCTGTACGGGGAGCGCGAGGGCTGCTGGGAGTGCAGTGGCAGGTGGCTGAAGAGGTGGGTATGCGCCCCTGACTCCCCCATCAGGGGCAACGGACCCGAGGATGGGAAGTGAAGGGGACCTTGCGGGGCAAAAGAAGCGGTCTGAGTGCCCCGGTCCACTGGTACTCCACACTCACTGGAGGACATGGCAGGAGGACTGGAACTGCCATCCTGTTAAAAAAGAAGGAGATTTAACATTAGCCTTAAACTAGCATTAAAATAGCATTAAAATAGCAAAGTATTATTATTATTAATATTGTTATTATTATTAGTGTTAGTATTCTTAGTGTTCAGAATTTGTTTGGTTTTCTTCCCTTCATTATTTTAACTTCAGTGACAACATTTGGTCATTATTATACTATTATAATAGTTTTTTTCCCCCCTTAACAAGAGGCATAAAAAAGACCGCATTAATGGAGTTTAGAGCTGTAACCAAACTCTTGCTAACTCATGAAAATTTGTTGCGGGGTTTTTCGATCCAGCCTCTAGAGAGCTCCCATCTTACAGTATTTAGTTACAGCGCTAATCTAAGCCATCTGGCTCCCATCTTTACTCAGCCCTGCAGGACACAGGATTAGCTGAATCAGTTTCCTACTAATGTTTACCAACACATTTCCAAAACAATTCCAAAATACCAGAGCTTTTCCAGAAGTCCTAACCAAATTTCCATGACACTGCTTTTTTGTGTTCTCATAAACGGTGTTCTCTTGACCACAGCAACTTTACAAGTTATAAACAGAATAACACTGCGTTCCAAATTATTATGGATATGGTGTCTTTCTTCATTTTTCCCAGAATAGTCTATGCAATGATGATGAATACCACTTTTTAATAATCCAAAAAGTATTTTGGGCTATATAAATAACCTGGATTTGATCAACAATTTTTTCTTTTTAAATAAAACATTTTTTTGCCAAGCACTCGAAATATACTCAAATTAATGATAGTTTCAAATCATAATAGGTTGTAAAAAAGTTTAGTTTTATGTCAGACAAGATCATTTTTCTAAAAGGAATAAGAAAAAAAACTCTTTAAATAACTCTTTTTTAACCATTGTGGTATGCCTAGGTAATCTTTGGCAAAGTTTTGGCACCCAACATGCTTTATTTGGAGAGCAAAGCCTCCACTATGATGTCCTGTCATGAGCGCAATCAAGGTACCATTTAGGGACCCTCTCTATTCTGAACTCCAGCTCAAGGAGCATCATGATTTGTGGCTGTTTTGAGGTCTCAGGTACTGGACCAACTCTCCAACAGGGGAAAGAATATCACCCAAAGAAATCCACACAAAATGATATCAAAGAAAGTCCCATGTAACTGAACCATGTAAAATTGTTCTATGATTTTTGTTCTTTTAGAAAAATGATCTCCTGCGTAATATAAAACTAAAGCAAATGTTTATATTATACAGTAAACTACACTGTATCTCCACCCTAGTTAGTCTCAAGTACACCTGAGCACTTCTGCTTCACTTATGTACTATAGTCTGTCTCATTTGAAATCAATTCACCTTTTCAGGGCATTTTCACAGGAGCTTGGCAGAAGCACCAGGCATGCGGGACTCAAAGCACGGGTACGGACAAGAACAAGGGTACGGATAGGGACACAGACACTGGCACACATGCAGCAAAGGGGCGTGGGGGTACGAAGGGCAGACAGACAGAGACCGGGAGGACTCGGAGGGTCTCACCTGGCCGAGCTTGGCGGAGCCCTTGCCCGGCGCTGGGGGACTAGGGGGGACATCGAAGTCGGGGTAGTCGATGGACATCTGCCTGCAAGGCGACACGGGGCTCATCATGTGAACGGACTCGGTGTCCGAGCCGTGGGGGTCAGCGGAGGAGGAAGAGGGGGCGATGGAGGTGGTGGTGGTGGCAGTGGCGAAGGTGGTGAAGGTGGCAGGGGTGGCGAGGGGGTAGTGGGTAAAGGAGGCTGTGGTGGTGGGGCTCACGATCATGGCCGAGATGGTCATCTGCTTGGTGGGGGAGACGGGGCTAAGCATGGCAACTGAGTCGGAGTCAGAGGGGTCAATAGGGTCAGCAGAAGGGGTCTGGGGCAGGGTTTGGGTGAGAGGTTGGGCAGGGGTGGAAGTCTGAGCTTGGGGGGTCTGGGATGGGGGTGCTGGTGATGGTGATGGTTGCGGTGGAGGAGGCGGTGTTGGAATCTGCTGGGTCGAGCTGATGGACATCTGCGCCAGTAGCGAGCTGGGCGCCACGTCAGGCTGCGTCACGCCGCCGAAGTGCTGTGGGCTGGCCGATACTGAGGGCGTGGCAGAGAGACCGGACTCCGCCTGGCTGTCCTCCTCGTCCTCTTCCTCGCCATCGTTGTCCTCGTCCTCAGGACCATCCGAGTCGTCAGCGTCAGAGTCAGGTCGGTCTGCGCTGCCTCCTCTCACTCGTTCTCCTAAAAGAATTCAGAGCCTCAGAGTTAATGGCATGTTGTATTGAGCATTGAGAATTTATCAGTATCTTTATTTATTGGTTTATTTCTAACTAATACAGTGGCTGAGCACAGAAAAATTTCAAACCGCTATCTATTGCAACCATAGGCTTTATATGGTCTTAAGTTGAAGTGCTTGCGTGTGTATTTGATCATGTTTAAGTATATCTTCTTATGGATGCTACGGGAGGCTTGAATTTCCTTCGGGATGAATAAAGTACTATTTCATTTTATTTTATCTTAGATCTGATTCATGCGAATTGCAACGACTACATAAGTTCTCTTCGGGGATCAATATAGCACTCCGCTTATTTACCTTCCTACCTGCCTACAGTACCTATACTGCTTGCCTGCCTTTGTCTGTCTGCCTGTCTGCAGCAGCAACAAGTAGGGGAAAAACAAGTTCAGGAAGTATAAATGTGCCTAACAGGCTTTGTTTTTTCTTTTTAAACCTCTGTGTTGATTACATTGCTAGCACTGGTCCATGAAACTACAGTGAAACACATCTGTTCCTCTGACTCAGAGTAGCGGAAACTTGTACTTTCTCAATCATTACTTTGCTACTTTTCAGAGTAGCGTTGGGCATTACACCATTCCCTAACAGGGGAAAAGAAATCAATCATTTCTGCCAACTTGTTCACTACAGGTTATTAGTGAACTCCAGACACTTGGCGAGGGGTATGACAGTTGATAAGAAATAGCACAAATGGACTTGAACCATTATGGAAATAAATCATCCATATTATTTGACACCAGCAAGATATGCCTAATCCCCCACAGTGCTGCAGTGGCCTACTAACTCATATTGTAGTGGTTCAAAGGAATGACATGCCATAATTACAGCCATGAATCACAACACTAGGCTATCTGTACTGTGTTTATGTGGATATGTACGTGAGAGAGATAGAGAGAGAGAGAGAGAGAGAGAGAGAGAGAGAGAGAAGGAGGGGGGGGTACAAATATCCTCTGAGCAAGTGGGACTATAGACTGCTTTCAGACTCTTCTCTTGCTCTCTCTTTTTTTTGTCTAAAATTAGATGCTGCAATTTCCTCTCTGTAAATGCTGTGCCTGCCACCCACATGCTCTTGCAGTTAACAAGCGAAGAGGCTGCATTTAGAATTAGTAATTAGGCTGTGGCACAGCTATTGATCGGCACTGCTGCTGCAAAGCAGTGCGATAGCATCCACATCTAATGCTAGCTGTTGTTATTATTAGCCAAGCTACTGAAGGTAAGGGCATGTTGACACCAAGGTAGTAGGATGAGGTAGTGGTGGTGGGGTTTGGGGGGGTGGACAGGGATCCATAGATAATTTCTGTTTACACATATCTGTTCTTTAAACTAGTTCAATAAAGGGTAATCAGGCCTGGTCTTGCTCATAGACTTCTGGTAGAAGTTGGTGCATTTGGTTGTCTTATACAGTAATTGGAAAAGTTTCACGGCCATGATGTTGAAAATTCTTGACTGGAAATTCATTGCTCTACAAGAATGGACATGCGGCAACCATGCTAGACATGAATCACATTCTTTTCATGTTATTTTTACACTTGTGAATGTCTGCTAATCTCCTTTGAGGGAAATTAAATGATGTAGATGTGTATGCATTGCAACTGACGTCATAGTGTGTTGTTTTGCTAGTTTAACCAAAGATTCTCTAACTGTAAATCTCATGAGCATATTCCCCATAAGTATAGCCATGGAGATGGCTGTATCTCCGACTAGTGGCATTTACAATGGAGTTACTCATCGGTGGTCATGGTTATAATCGCTGCCATCAATGCCCACTCATTTTTTTCTCTCTCTCTCTACTGTGCTTTATTTTTCTAGTTTCCGTCATTTGCTTGCTGTAAATACCTGAATCCTCCGCATCCTGGTCTTCAATCAAGCCCACAGATACTCCCATCTCCAAGCACTTCTTACTGTGAGCTTTAGACTTCATGTGTTTGGTTAGATTTCCTGTGAAGAAAAGGGAATGGAAAGAGAAAGAGAAAAAGAGGGAGAATAGAGTGTAGAGAGTATAACAATAAAAAGAGAAAAAGAGAGTGAAAGAGGAGGAGAGAGGAGAGAGACGGAGACATTCATTAGGTCAGCCAGGTGGGTCGAACAGAAGGGGGCATCTTACGTAAAGAGTGGCACGTCTGTGGGTCAGCAGCAGCTCAATGCGCTGATGCTGGGGGAGTAACTGATAGAGACGTTCTTAAAGGAATGTGGGCTGTGCTGGGCAAAGATTCTAGAATCTTTGGTGCTGAGCGCTGTGCTGTGCTGTGCTGTTCTGTTCTATTCTATGCTGCTGACATGGTGTGCTGTTCCATAGCTCCCCAGCACAGCGTGGGAAGACAAGTTTGACTGCGGTGAATCATCCTGGCCTTTTTAGAGAGGAAGAAATGGTACTCGGAGAGAAAAAAAAAAGAAAACTGTGGGCATTCAGAAAAAAAAAGAGAGACGAGGATGGCGCAGAGGAAGGAAGGGTTTAATGTGTAATTGCAGCGTTTTTCTTTTTTCAATAATTAAAAAGACCTTAAAAGGCACTTCAAAATCCCAGCGATTCGAAATGACATACAGTGCTGCTGATCAATGATGTCACAAAAACAGATAATTTAATGCTTCTTTTTTGTAATAATAAACATCCCATTTTTACTATAATAAACAATTCGTTTTTTGTGTTTTTTTCTTTTGTGTTCTTAAATGGATTCTTTAACACTTATATATTTACGATACCTGTGTAAATTGCTTTTATTTATCTTAGGAAATTAAATACATTAGACAATTAATTCCTCTCAATAGTTTTTTTTCCTACAAATTGTATTTTTGTCTTATTGTAATAAATACAATCTGTTAATAAACAGAAATTGCAGAATGCCTATTGAATAATTACCGAGTGCACAATCAATACCGATTGCGCAATAGAAAAGTGGTTCCAAAATAAATGAATACTTATTGTATAATAAACGCTAATTATACATTACATTTTGATTGTGTAATAGCAATAGATTATGTAATAAATGCTGAATGTATAATTAGATAGATCACACTCAAGCCCACCTTTAGTCTTGAAAGAGAAGTTGCAGTGGGCGCAGTGGTAAGGTCGAACGTCTGAGTGGGTGCGAATGTGTTTGCGAAGCATGCTGGGTTTCTTGCAGCGAATCCCACACTCTTCACAGATGTACTTCCCACGACCGCGACCTCGGACATACACATACTCCTCATTCGATTTGTAGCTGAGAGAAAGCAGACACACCAGCAATCCAACCATTACTAATACATTCCTGTTTGTTTGTTTGTTTTATTTATATATTTTTATGTAAACATACAAACAAAGTAACTTTACAAACATGGTACATGAGAGAATAGAGTTAAAATCACATAGACTGTCCATGTAAGGGAAGAAATGTATTTTACCCAAGGCCTGCAAGAGGTCTATGGAAATCTGCTACACTTACATTACATGGATGAGTTAAATGAGTGTGTGAGTTCATGTGCACTGTTCCTTAAATTAATTCACAAAAAAATACTGTACAAAAGATAAACCTACCCTCCATCAAATATTTTGATTCGTCTGGGCTCTGCTTTGGCTATGGCATCCCTCTCAGCCTCATTGATGGGTCGAGACTCCGGTCTTGTTTTACCCTTGCTCTCAGAGGAAATTGACTTCTGAGTGCTCAAGACCTGAAGGAAAAAATAAATAGATATAGAGATTAATAAATTACTGTCACCTTGTTACAATATTTAAGTCAGAATTTTTTAAAGTTATGATTAATACAAGTCAAAGTTTTTTTTTTTTGATTAATTTTTCCCCTCTCAAAACTGAAAAATTACTTTTGGTTAAAGGTGTACTATGAGTTCCTGCTTGGTTTCAGTACGATCGTAGGCATCTCCCATTGATCCACTAGCTGCTTGCCCACTGAATACACTGAAAAAGTCTGCTCTTGGGAGGCAACACAGGGCTGCAAACGTCAAACACTGTGGGCACAGGTTGTGCACCAAAATATAACAAACCAAGTTGCAGCCAATCACTGACAAGATGGTTGGAGGAAGGGTGGGAGTACTGTAAGTTCGCAACTCCCAACTGACTTGCCAGTGATTGGCTGGAATGTGGGATGTTATGTTTTGTTTGTTTGTTACATCACAACACTGTTATGTTGCCATGTTATTAATTTCATCTTGTATGTTTACAGCCCCTGCGTTGTCTCCGGAGACCAGATGTTTTACAGTGTAGTCAAGGGGCAGAAAGCTAGCAGATCAAGGGGTGATGCCTACGATTTGACAAAAGTGAAATACTACTGAAATCATAGGAACTTCAATTGATAGAGCAAATTAAATTTTTTGTAATTCCTGAAAAACCTGAAAAAATTACTTAGTTGATCATTTTAACAAAATAATGGCATTCATAAAGTGCCAACTTGAAAAATACCAAAAAAAAGTTTAGTTTAATAATTTGAAGTTACTGACCTTGGACACAATGTCCTTCAACTTGCTGGAGTATGTTAGAATGTCTGACTTCAAACTTGTGGTTCTTGCTTGGGTGTAGTGTATTTTCTTAGAATTCTGCTTTGAATCAAACAGAGACATGACGACTTTGGTTGGTAGGCCCAATGGGTTGGGATTGTTCTGACTGACTGGCCAGGCAGAATATGCAGAAACCCTCTGGTCGGACTGAGGAATATGCAGCGGCTTCCTCTTGATGAGGTAACACCAGGTAAATGTTGTGGCTGTTTTCAGGCTGGGAAAAGACAGACGGTGACTGTCCCTAGTGTTCACAACAGACACGGATGAGGCCAGTTTCACCTGTCCTTGGAAAGTAGGAGGCTTTAAAGGTGATTTTCCGGGAGTCCAACGCTGCTGCTCCTCAGACTTTTCCTGTGGCTTTGGGGCAGCGTTTGAAGGACTTGGATAGCTCTGGACCCCTGGAGAGCTACGACTAACAGGGCTCTGCATCGGATGATCTGTTGGAGATGGTGGCTTGTCATCCTGCATCTGCGAGGTCATCTCAGGCGTTGTGCTACCACTATTAGGTGCTGGTAAGTCCTTGCCAGGATCCAGCTTCTCTAGGTCTTGCGGGGCTTCAGTTTCAATGGGACTATCTACAGGTTCAGTGGTGCAAACCTGTCTGACAAGTGTTAGCTTTCGTTGACGAGTCACCTCTGCCATTTTTGAATTAAGATAACTGAGGGACCTGCCATCGTTAGGCTGGCACACTGCTCCATGCTCGTCTTTTGCCCGTTTCTGGTGTTTCTCCATAGCAATATCTAAACTATTGGCAGGAGAGAGCATGCGTTTACTGGAGGCAGTAGGTTCCTGCTGTGGACAGAGATTAACTGATGCCAGCTTCTGGGTACAGTGCAAGGAGCTGAGAGGAGAGCTACGACTATCATCGGTATGACCATGAGTATTTGTTCCAGGTTGCACTTGGATAGGTTGCCTCTCTGTGTGAACTTCTGGTCCAGACTTGTTGTCAATAGAAGCAATATTCATGGAGGAAATGTTGGTTTTGGAAGCCACATTGCTTGGAGGGAGAACTACCTGCTCATGAGTTATGAGAATCTGTGGCACTGGGGCAGATCCTGCTTGGTTCTGTGAGGGTGTGTTTCCTTGAATACCCAGTGGTAAAACAATAGATTTCTTACTGGTCATACCCTGAAGGTTTGGCTGTGCAACATATACATTCTGGATTCCCTCCGCTGCCTTCGAAACACTTACAATCTCGTTGCCAATGGGTATCGTTATAACAGGCAAGGCTATTTGTGTTCCCTGCTGACTAGAGAATGAGTATGTTTGACTTTTCACAACTGGACACTGAAGCTGATACTTGGGGACAAAAGACTTCGGAGGTTCAGCAGGCTTGTTCTGCAAATCTGACTGACAAGGCATGATTTGGACTGCAGGTTGCGTTTTCTGGATAGAAACAACTCTTGAGGTCTGATGCCATGGATGAGGGAGTCCGTGAACTTGTGGCTGCTGAGTTTGACTGCCCAAGTTTATGCTTTGGACCACATGCTCATTCTTCTGTGGCAGAGGTGGCTCTCCAGTATGTAAGACAAAAGGTTGGGTTAAACTTGACCTGTTTATCATTGGAGGCCGGTGTTGAGGAACAGAGACAATATTTGATGAAGGAGCTCTCTGAAGAGAAACCGTATGCTGCTTCCCACCCAACTGACTCTCTGGTCCGATCTTCAGGGACATCTGACGAACAAGAGGTCCTCTTCTTCTTTCAATAAGGGGTACCTGTGCAGTTTTTGCAGGCTGGGGACTCTTGAGCATAGCCGGGTCCAAAGGAGAGGGTGACCTATTGGGGGACATGCTGCTGCAGTCAAATGACTTGCTGCGGTAATCGCAGGAAATTGCAATGGACGGTTGAGTGCAGTTAATTTGTTCTGATGCAGCTCTTCTCATCATTACTGGTACACCAAGTGTATTGCATGGTACAGATGGTCCTTGAACATCTGGGGGTTTGGTGACACTTTCCCGGGAAGGACTATCGGATCTGGGTGGCTCATCCCTTTCAAATGAAGCAGAGATGCTTGAACATCGTGAAAGACTGCTGTCTCTGCTAAGGCTTCTGGAGAGTGAGGACTCAAAACTGGATTCACCCGAAGAGTGCTCCATCTGAGCTAGCCTGATCCTTTTCTTTTTGGGTGGCAACTTCTCTGTTGGCAACTTGGACAAGCTCTCGCTCCGTTGGGGCCAGTTAAAGGTATCTGGAGGCTTCTCCCCTTGTTCTGATACCTGGCTCTCATGCTCCCGATCTGGTTCCTCTGTGACCAGAATTTCAGGAACCTGTATGTTGTTTTGACGAACCAGTCTGGACTGTTGAATTGGGACAGTATTCTCACTAACCGGTGCACTCTCCTTGGGAGGGTCAGTGATGTATTTGTCTTGACTAGGAACTTTAGGTATTGACATTTCCTTGTGGTAATTTTGCAGTGCAGTGTTGATTGATGATTCTGTGCTAGACATGACCGTACCTTGGATGTCCTTTGTTGAGTGATCAGCTGGAGAGGACTGGTCAATAGATTCGTATGTTTCAAACGAATTTGGCCTGCTCAGTGAATTGGTGTGTCTTATGACGGATGTACCACTACCTTGTCGTTGCATCTCACCTCTTTCTTTGGTAGGGGTGCTAATGCTGACGTCTCTTGCTGGAGAAAGCCTTGACTCTGGCGTCTCTGGCACCCTTGTTATGAGCTGAACTGGAGGTACCTGCCCTGTGTTGTTAGCAGGCTGGAGGTTGACAACTACAGCTCTTGAGGGAAACTGACCAGGCATAACTCGTGAGGGGATCTGACAGGAATCAAAGCTCCTAGAGCATGGTGGATTTTTGTCAGTTGGAGACTGATCTTCATCATCCCCAAAGCTTTTCATTTTTCTCCGTTTTCTTATCATTGTCGGTTGTTCTACATTCCCTGGGTGACAGACTGTTCTTGGCATAAAAGGATGTTGAACGTTCTGCACAAACACATCCGACTCTGGTTCTCTGACAGAAACAGGCTTGTTCTTTGGGCCGTGCAACTCGGAGCAGTAAAACTTTTTGTGATTCTCAAAATTCTCCCTTTTCCTATAACGGTTTCGGCAAGTTTCACACTCGAACATGGTCCCTTTATTCTGCTGAGGCTTCCTGTTTCCATGCTCAAAGGATTTGCTTCTCTGCATTTCCATTGCAATGCTTGGTCCATGATAACCTTCATCCATAGAACGGACTGAGGGCAATCCCTCATTTGTGGATGAATCTTCAACTGCTATCTGTCTCACAAGGGTGCGCTGATGCACTGATGGATTGGGTGTGGATGGTGCGGATGAAAATACATCATCATTGAATGAACTGATCTTATCATCAAACGAATGGCAGATTCTCAGTGGATGGGGCTGAGGAAGGACATTGGGAGGAAGTGCTGAATGTCCTGGAGTTGTGGGCATAGAATTACTCCTTGTTATTGGCAAACAATCCATATTTGGATACTGAGGAGGAACAGAGAGAAGTAACACTGGCTTGGATTTTTCTGTCGGGGTGAAGGGAGACTTTGGTATATCAGAGCTGGAGCTTGATCTTCTTACAAAGGGTTTCAGGTCAAACTGGAAGGAGTCCTTGAAGATGTAAGATTTAGGTGAATCTATGCTTCCCCTTCTTGAAAGGGACGTCCGCCTAGGTTTCACGCTGTCCAGCTGCTTGTCGTCAACCACTGCTTCATTGTCTGATATCAACTTTGAGATGCGCTCTTCTAGGGAAAGTGCTCTGGAGTCCAATGGAGGTCTCATTTGCCCTTCCATTACATGTGTCTTTTCAATGTTAGTTACATGCATAACTGGGGCTACAATGGGCGGTGGGTTAATCAGCAAGTTTTTGGTAATATCAGTGTCTGTGGGGGGAGTTATCTTCACAAAGGGACTTGGTGGACTCATTGCCTGGTCTGCACTTTCAGAGCGTGAGAAGTAACCCGAATCAGTGCTGCCCAAACTGCGAGGACTCAGCAGGCACTTGCCCTGTTGTTGTTGGGAGCAGTCTGTGGCCTGTTGCCTCTGTAGCTGGGCATGACCACCACCAGGTGATTTTCCCTGTGGGTCCTCATCTTCACTTATTGAGTCTTGCAAAGGGCTGGAGCAATCCACCTCCTTCAGGGAGGACAAGACTGTGATGTTCGACCTGGCTGCTTGGCATTCTCTTTGCCGCTGAGCAGTTGCTTGCTCTGGAGTCAGGTCAGTTACTCTAGGGCTGTCTGCCCGAAGTGGAGAAACATTCACAGGGTACACCACCACCTTCGGCAGGGGTGCAGTCACTTTGTCGACACTCTTTTGACAACTTACAGGTTTCAGGGTCTCAAACACGGGTCTCAGGGTCTCTGACTCACATTGACTTGCCTGGACTGTGCCCAGGCTCAGAAGGCTACTGTCAGACAAGGCAGTGGCACTGCTCTGTGATGAGTCAGGGTCGAGATCAACAGTGCTGCCCTCCTCGTCACTTTCCCCACTTTCTTCAACATCTGAATGTGCCCCAAGCCCCTTGTCTGACTCCTGTGACTGTGACTGGGAATCCGACCTCGCCGTGAGTCCTAACTTTATAGCATGCGCGTGGGACTTCTTATGCTTGTATAAGTTGCTCTTAGTCTTAAAAGAGAAGCCACAAGTAACACAAGGATATGGCCTCTCCCCCGTGTGAGATCGGATATGTTTTAGCAGTACACTGGGTTTGGCGCAAGCTCTGTTGCAGTATTCACATACATATTTGCCTTGTTTTTTAGGTTTCTGCTCTTTTGATGTGATGCTGCACACTTGCTCCAAGCTGCCAAAGTTGACCACCGTGGCCACCTGCACAGGATTATAGCCTGGCGTGACAGGGACCTGGATGGTGCTGGGAACACTGGCCGAGAGTGACTGGCACGTTTGCACCACAGGAGGCTGGCTCTGGGGAAGTCCATTTGAGCCTGAGGGAATGGATGCATGGGTCATGGCAGTGGACTGTCCTGCACCATAACCCTTCTGAAAAGCTGGCTTAGCTGAATGGTGCCCACCAGATAATGCCATGTATGGATGGGAGGTTTGTTGCATGTGACTTGCATGTGGGTGCTGTTTGGTGTTTGGCACGCCAGGATGAGGGTTCATGTGGGTGCCATGGTAGAAGTGCGTGGCTGCGTCGTATGGCTGCATGAGCCCAGGTTGAGATGGGAGGCCGAACTTGACGGCTGACATAGCTCCTGGTACTCCAGAATGACTGACAACAGATGGCCCCAGTTTCTGTACTTGCTCGACAGTCCTCCTTTCAGTCAACGTGTTGAAGTCGGGCTCCATAGCCTTTAGCAAGACGTCAAGGGGAGCACTTGGGTGCGCAGTGGTGGAGGTGCCTTCACCTTCCGATTTCTCACCCCAGCTTACTTTAGTGGAGTCGCAGGGGTTTGATTTATCCCCACTGCAAGCCTGTTGGTCCTGAGGCTCCAGCTCAGTGAAGGATGACACTTCTTCTTCCTCCTCTGTTGTTACTTGATGGGGAGATGACGCCACCTGCTGGTGCTGGCCATCATCTGCGTCCTTCTGATAGTGTGCTGAGTCCAACGAACAGGATGGACTGTTGGGAAATGAGCTGGATGCAGAGCTAGAGCTGGTGCAGGAGGGAGAACCTTCCCTTGAAGGTGCGTTGGAGCTGTGAGCAGTTGCAGTGGCAGACGTTGACACAGAGCTCTTGGCCTGTGAGGGCTTCTTTACGGGAGATTTGGGTATTTTCTTAAGCTGGTTTTCTGCCACCACTTTTTTCCTCTTCAGTCCTTTGATGCCATCGGAACCTCTAAGGCTGGCGGTAGCTTCGCTGATACCTGTTTGACAGAAGAGATGGAGAAAAAAAAAAAAATCAATAAAATATTACAGGCAAGGTATTCCAAGCTCCCTGGAGAGTTTCCACTAGAGATCAAGGTGTAGATCTTACAGATCAAATAAATGCTTATATCTTAAGACTTTAACATAAAGATGCGCAAAACTGTCTGCGACTGCATCACATATCTACCTCCTCAATAGCCCATGCTATGAATACACACTATGCCTGAGAGAACTGTGCTTGTATTTGCGTTCCTAAACAAACACACACACACACACACACACACACACACACACACACACACACACACACACACACACACACACACACTTTGTGCCTCCGATCTCTATTTTAGCATTTACCAAGGAGGGTGGTCATAAAGCAACTCCAATGCCCAACTGTCAAACTATTATTATTATTATTTAGTAATAATTATGCATAGTTATCATATTGCTTATCTTTTCTTTTAAATTGAACAATTTATGCATTTCACATTAAAACATGCATTTTGACATGCTATAATTATTGGATGTTACATAACCCTATGCAATGCAAACACTGCCCACATATTTGGCAGTATTATCACAACAAATATCCATGGCTTTAGGTAATGCAGTCAGAGAATTAGCATTTAAGGCAGTTAATGACTATCAGAATACTTTTATCACTCCAAATCACAGTGACAAAATTAAAAAAAAATGCCACCGCTTACATGCAAATGTCAACATTAAAGAGTCCACAATTTCATCGTCTAACCAACTACAATAAAAGACAAGCCTGTACCTGTGTATCGTGCTTTAAAAAGAATCCTTGAAACAGATTCACTTGCATTTATTCCAGTAAAAGATTACTCCTCCTTACTTAGATCAGATCAACCACTGCCTGGTCCTTTTGTCTCTGACAGCTAACTGATGAGGCTTTCTGTTTTGGGCTCTGGAAGTTCTCCCTCTGCCAGTGAGCGTCTGCGAGCGCTGAGGCCCACGCACCATTATGTGCAAAACCCACTTCTTCCTTGCTCGCTCCCTCACTCGCTCTCTCTCACTCTCTCGCTCTCTCTCTCTCACTCACTCCCTCGCTTGCTTGTTCCCTCCCTCCCTCATCTTTTCTCTCCTGTTTTCCCATCTCACTCTCTTTCTCTCCCTCCCTTTCCAGTGTTAACAGCCTTCTCGCTCTCTCTCACTCTCTTCCTCCATCTGAAATGATGTACAGTACGTGCGGATGTGATGTTTTAAGAGAAGATTCTCTTGGTTGATGTCTGTGTGCTAATCACATCTTGCAATTAATCTCAAATTCAGAAAAAAAAAAGAAAAAAAAAAAGAAAAAGAGACACGGATGTAATACTGATTTTTTTTTAAATTAATATTCATATGTGTTTCCATATGGGATTTGTTAAATGTTATGTTTCCATTTGTATTCAGTCTGTGTATGCTCTCTCTCTCTCTCTCTCTGTGTGTGTGTGTGTGTGTGTGTGTGTGTGTGTGTGTGTGTGTGTGTGTGTGTGTTGTGTGTGTGTGTGTGTGCGCACAAGTACAAAAATGTCAGTATTAAGTAATAAAGCCAATCCATAACTGTACTTAATCCAGGAACCTTTGGAAACAACTTGGTTTTCCATGTCAGAGTTTCTTTGTATACGGCTTGTGCTGCTGCTTTGAATGGCATCCACACTGCCTTCCTAACTTACACGCTCTCACACCCTGGAGCTTTTTCCATGGCAAACAGTCAGTCGTCACAATTAAGCTTTTATGCAGTATGACTGAGAAAGTGAGGGGGGGAAAAAAACAAAAAACAAACTAGGAAAATAAAATCCCAATATAATCAGTCACCAAACCCCTACCATGCTGAAGAGAAGCTCCACCTCTGTAGGGGGAGTCCCCTTTTATTTTGTAATTTAACTTGGCACAGAGCGCAACGTGGAGATATGTGGTTCAACACTGGAGGGAGTTTAAGCTTTATCCTATCATGCCTTCCTGGCAAAGGAGGGTATTCCCCCATAAAGAGGCTGAATTATGTAAGCCTTCAGCTAAGGCTATTATCTTATTTCCTACACATACTGTAGCCCAACAACCGCAACACACTAACGCAAACCAGAAGCTTCTCAAAGTAAACAATATCAAATTTATCATACAGCGGCGGAGCAACTGGACATGACAAAGGATGCACTCCTTGCCAAAAATATCTTTCTTATGTAATCACTTGATCGGGAAGTCTTACTAAGCCAGTATGAATGACCCAACTAAGAACCAGCTATTTACAAAACCTATTAGGGAGAATAGCAATATAGGAGCACTATTGATAGGCTGAAAAACTTAACTACTTTTAACTACCCTAAGCTATGGAGATTAACCTGGCTACTGACATCACTGTGCAATGTATTCTGGGAAAGGATTTGCGTATTCTTGGATCGCACCCTCTTTAAGAAAAAATAAAAAAACCCGGCCAAGCCCAGTTAAGCCAGCTCCACCCAGACTTTAACACGGGAAAGACCCAGAGTGGGCTAATCTGTCCTGAAATCTGTTTTTTTTTTTTATCCTTCCTCGCTTATTCTCTTCTTCATCTTCCATCTCTCTCTCTCTTTCTATGTCCCCCTTCTCTCCATCTTCTCTCCTCCTCTCAACTAAATCTAAATTCCCCCTTTCCATTCTCTCTCTCTCTCTCTCTCTCTCTCTCTCTCTCTCTCTCTCTCTCTCTCTCTCTCTCTCTCTCTCTCTCTCGTTTGCTCTCTTTCACTCGCTTTTTCCTAAAAAGTAATGTTTATTTTGAGGTGAATGAGTGCAGATGGTAATTCCTCGTCAGGTCCTGACGCAACAGATGTAAAATTCAGAGGTCAAACATGGGGTTAACTATTAAACGGATCACATTACTACATTGCTGAGCGCCACTTACCTCACACCATTAGGTCATGGTTTAGCGAGGGTTAGTGGGAATATACCCAAGAGTTTTTTTGTCCTCATTGTACATTTTATTGCATTAGCTTTGTGGAGATCGTATTTTTTTGTCAGCACAGTTTACTATGCTGAGAAACATTTAAAAGATTGGGGTCTGTTAAGATGTCTAGAA
This sequence comes from Sardinella longiceps, assembly GCA_027497455.2. Lineage (NCBI taxonomy): Eukaryota > Metazoa > Chordata > Actinopteri > Clupeiformes > Clupeidae > Sardinella > Sardinella longiceps. The sequence continues at coordinate 4,802,220 of JAODXP020000029.1, read as the reverse complement.
TTCATAATAAAAAAAATGCACTAAATGTACTATTTGTAGTGCTTATTACTGTATATTAAAGTACTAATATTTAAAGATATCTGACTGTTTTACTGTAGGAAAAGCAAAAATTCTACATTTCGTTTTAATACACATAGCCTCCACACATCCCTAAATATCTATTTTAGGATGTAAAGATGTAAACAAACTGAGCTGAATGGACAATTAACTAGGCTGCCTATGGGCTTGTGAGCAAAGACATGGTGTGTTGTGGAGGCGGGAGAAACACACACAAGCACACACACACACACTCGCACGCACACACACTCGCACGCACACGCGCGCGCGCGCGCACACACACACACACACACACACACACACACACACACACACACTAGGAATACCCAGCAAACACCCAGAGTGTCTGTCGGAGGCAATGGAGAAACGCACACAGACTCCTAATCAGCCTCACAGAAACACTAAACATCGCCTACGCACAGACAGGAACACAACTCCGCCATGGTGGGAGGGTTGGAGGGAGGGAGACAGAGAAAAAGGGAGAGAGAGAGAGAGAGAGACAGAGAGAAAGAGAGAGAGATGTGAAAAGGCAAAACGAGGGAAGAAGAAATGGTTTGGGGAGGAAAAGAAAGATGGATGAACATTGGAATGGATGGATGAGGAGAAAGCGATGTCTTCTCCATGAAGGAGAAATAGAGTCGTTGTCAGGGCGAGTCTGAAAATTTCAAGCTTGGTTAGGCCGTAAAGCTGTGAGGAAAACAATCCTCTCGGCTTCTCCTCGCTTTAATGAGCTGTTCCTGTCACATTAAAGAAAACGGATTGTGTGTCCCTTTGGGTGAAAAAAAAACAAACAAAAGGAAATATTTGGTAAGGGGTTGAATAAACCACAAGAATGTGACCATGTACTGGAAGGGGACTCGTCATTGTCTAGCCCCCTCATAGACACACACACACAGATTTGTGTTGCCAATAACCAATCTACTGTTAAGGAAGCAATGGGTATAGAGTAGAACCAAACTATGAACCGTTTTACCTTTCTTTAGTTCATCCAGCCATTGTCTCCGTCAGGTTAGAAGCCCTTAGAGTGACATAGCATCTCACACATAGCATCTTGCCTAAAAGCCTCTATAGAATTCCAATATTTTTCTATAAGACTCATTAGTGCTTAATAAGACTCTTCTGTAGAGTATGTCTCTCTCTCTCTCTCTCTCTCTCTCTCTCTCTCTGTGTGTGTGTGTGTGTGTGTGTGGTGTGTGTGTGTCTTTCTTACCTTTGCTTTTAGGTGCTTTGAGCTCTTTTTGTGCCTCTTCTATTTTATCTGTAACACAAGATGGAGGGAGAGGAAGAGACGTCACTTTGGTGCATAAATATTCAAGAGATGAAGAGTGGCATTTTATAAGAGAGCTTACAGATATATAGATAGTAAAAAAAAAAAAAAAAAAAACATGGGAAAAGGAACTGAAGATCCATTCAGAAAATTAAAACTATAACAGTACTACTCCAACCGCATCCCGCTGACATCATCACCACCACCAACAAATCGCCTTTTGTGAACGTTCTAGAATCATGCTGTAAAATTCTGCTGAAACGCCAGTCCCTAAGATTTTCTTTCATGTTAACTGACAAAAAAAAAAAAAAAAAAAAATGGAACAAAAGAAAATGCAAAAGGAAAAAAAAAACAATCTCCCCCAGACATGAGTCCCATCTTACAGTCTACATTCCACCGGTGAGCGGGCCCTTACCAGACTGTGCATGGCTGTGTAGGAGGAGAGGCCGCATGAGTCTATGTGTGTGTGTGTGTGTGTGTGTGTGTGTGCGCGGTATTTTACTGCAATTAATCAAGATTATGTAAGAGAAACCGGCCAACTTGGGCTATGCTGAGAGATGGGGGGAGGGGATGGGTGATGGGAGTGCAAAACATTGAAAAACACTCATGCATACACACACACACACACGCGCGCGTGCGCACAAGGTAAGCAAAGAAACACAATGATTATAAAATGAATCACACAATTGTGAATATACACTGGCGTGTACACACACACACACACACACACACACACACACACACACACACACACACACACACACACACACAAACACACAAACACATAACCACATGCATCTGTGGCCATGGAAAAAGACATATAGGGTACCTCATTCCAGCATTACAGTAAACAATGGTCGAGAAAGCAAACCTAATGTCTTTAACCGAAAGCAAACAAGCATACAGTTTAAAAAGTGGCCCAAAATGGACTCAGCAACCTCAGAGTGAAAAAAAAACAAAAAAACAAAAACAACCGAGAGAAACCGTAAGGAAAACCTTACTGTAGGTGGCACAATGAGGTAGGCCTATGGGCGTGAGCTAACGGTAACTATTTGTCACACACTGATTGCGTAAAAACAGAAAAAAAAGAAAGAAAGAAAGAAAGAAAGAAAGAAAAGAAGAAAAGAGAGAGATCATTGCACAAACATAAATCAGGCACGGCAGAGGATTTTCTGCGATTTCTAAAGAAAACAAACACATGCACACACACACACACACACACACACACACACAGACACACACACACAAAAACACAGCTGCCAGGAACACACAAGGGAGGGGGGAACCCTGAAAAGCAAGGCTAAGGTCAAATTCTATCACCAACTATGTGTGTGTGTGTGTGTGTGTGTGTGTGTGTGTGTGTGTGTTTGTGTATTAACAGTCGCCACACCCACCCCTCTTCAAGAAACACTGCAGAGCATGAGCTAACCCCATTCCTGCCATCCTCCCAGCACACCCCCACCCTCCCTCCCCCCGCCAACCAAAATATTTAAAAGTCCAGTTAGTTACTGTACATCTCTCCACACTAAAGCACACACAGCACAACAGGACATGTACAACTGCTTAAATAATTATACATACAGTACATATATATATATGTGTGTGTGTGTG
>JAODXP020000029.1:4781785-4791785 GCA_027497455.2 Sardinella longiceps | reverse complement strand
GTGTGTGTGTGTGTGTGTGTGTGTGTGTGTGTGTGTGTGTGTGTGTGTGTTTGTGTGTGTGTGTGCGGGCGTGTACACACACACACACACACAAACACACACCTACACATTCATAGATGATCCAAACAAGCTTACAGTGCATACACATTAAACACAATCCTTAGGTACACACAAAGACACACATAGAATCACATTCACTCCTTCAGTCAAAAAGTTTCTTCTTCATTTTCCTTTTTTTCCCCTCCATTTCTCAGCAGGAGGACAGCGGTTCCCGGCAGGTCTGAGAGAGTCATGATGCTACGGCCATTAGCCAACAGTCCATCATCATTTACACACACACACACACACACACACACACACACACACACACACACACACACACACACACACACACACACACACACACACACACACACAGCTGCCTCAGCACATCTATCGCAGCAGAGGGAGGGAAAGAAGAGACAGGGTTGTCTTAAAGGAATATACCGGGGCGGACGGGGGGAGAGAGAGAGAGAGAGAGGGATGATAAATTAAGAACAAATGAGCAGTAAAATACTTTGAAAGAGTGAGAGAGAACGATTTGGGCAGAGGGGAAAATCACGCAGAGAAAACTACAGTAATATCCTGAATATAAGCCACACCATATCGCAAGACAGAAAGTCAAGATATTTTTCAAAATCAATGTATTAATCATGGTTAATACTCTGGACATTTTGGGAAAGGAGAGAATTAGAGAGAATAATTGAGATAAATTGTGAGAGAGAGAAAGAAAAGTAGGGAAAGTCAGAAACAAGAGAATTTAAAGAAGAGTAATGCATGAGAAAGAGTGGAGAGAGAAAGAGAGAAGGGATGAGAGTGGAGGACTGTTGTTGACTAATGCTAAGGCAAATCTATATAAAATTTTATATAAAATGCAGTCCATTTACCAATGCTATGTACTTACATGTGAGGTAGGCTGTATGTAGCCTTCACTGTAAGTGTTCTACTGTAAGTACAGTCAGGGGTGGAATGGCAATATGGCACACAGGGCAAATGCCCGGTGGGCCGACACACTTTTTGGGCCGACGGCCCTGACATTCTCACTGTAACTGTAATCATAGGCGTATTTTCTAATGGTCTGACCAGTATGGTGGGCTGGTCTTGTTCGAAATGCCAGGGCTCGATTTTTTGTCCCGGTCCGCCCCTGAGTACAGTATAGATTACAAAACACACGTCATGTGACATTGCACCAGATTACGACCCCCTGCTCTGCTATCCATCAGGTGGCTAGGCAATGAAGAGGTGGAGCAACTTTAGCAACAGCAGTAGCTCCCTGGGTTCAGTTGCCATTTAAAAGCCATTATGAATGCTATACCATTAGCGATCGCCTCCAGCTAGCCATGGTAATGAATGGGAATAGAAGGTGAAATTCATCTCCACAGAGCCAAAGGGCTATTTAGCATGCTGAGGCACTTCTGAACTCTAAACTAGCAGGGGTGGGAAGTGTGTGTGTGTGTGTGTCTGTGTGTGTGTGTGTGTGTGTGTGTGTGTGTGTATAAGGGTGTGACAAAGGAAAATGCACATATGTGCCACTGCCTGTAGCCATAATCCTCTTGACTCCTCAGAAATATTCAGTAGCAGAATATTCATCATCAGGCATCTTGTGACACATTGAAACAGATGCCGCAAAATACAGGTCCAGGCTTGCGGGTATTTAAAAATGGTGAGTGTGCCAAACAAATAAGACACACATTACACACACACACACACGTAGCACCAAGCCAACAAAACCGCATAAATCAAGGAGTAATGAGACAGTAACTCCGAACTTCATAAATCAACATGTCTGCTTAAGAAAGAAGAACACAACACCCCAACACACAGAACATCAGCAACCCTTATGGTCCTGCAGCTTGCATTACACACACACACACACACACACACACACACACACACACACACACACACACACACACACACACACACACACACACACTGTAAACTAGGCTATATCCCAATTATACCAACCTAATCGCAATGCAACATCCGTGCTTAAAATGTCCATAAACACACAAAGATACACACACAGCACCTTTGCATTAAATCTCTTTGCCACTGCTCCTTGGACACATCAAAACACATTCTTACAGTAAGTCTGTGTGTGTGTGTGTGTGTGTGTGTGTGTGTGTGTGTGTGTGTGTGTGTGTGTGTGTGTGTGTGTGTGGCCTCCCCCACAAAAAGACGTGGGCAGAGGCAGCAGCAGCAGACTGCCAGCTCATGATCGCAGCGACTGTGTGCGTGGGCATCTAGTGAAAAATTAATACAGCAAGCAGTCGATGCGTGTGTGTGTGTGTGTGTGTGTGTGTGTGTGTGTGTGTGTGTGTGTGTGTGCGGATTCTTATTTTTTAGGGGGTACTGTGTGGTTGTGTGTATGTTTTGGGGGTTAGGCAGTGTGGGTGGCAAGACTGCTATTACCATGACCATCACAGCGAAATATACCTCCATCAATATAGCGATCTCCCATACAAACACACACACGGGAGAGAAACTCAAACCCATGAGTTAGCCTATGTTGAAAACGACACTATTGTTATTTGGCACTGCAGTCATGTCTTAGTCATTTCATTGTGCATTTTTTTTTTCTTTCTATTTTTTTCTTCGTCATGTTTTAAAACTTCCATAACAAAATGAGTTTAAACTGTACCGATTTAGATTTAAAATCAGGCTTATTTATATTTATATCTCAAAAAATGAACGACGGAAACACGACTAACGACTGATTATTTGACTGAGTGTTCGTGACTGAATAATTGTGAGTCGGCAATCATTCTCGAAGAATTTAGGGCGAGACCCATGATTCACACATCCATTCCATAATACTGTACATCTTGCCTCACCGCTGTTGTTTCCCATACAGTACAAACATCACACACACACACACATACACACACACACATAGACCGACTCACACACTGGAAAGGAGGGGGGGGGCGTGTAGGAAAAATTGGATGAGCACTATGCTCTGTGTTTTGTTTGCTACTTTCCTCAGTAGCTGAAGGGGTGGGGTGACAGGTGAGGCCAACACACACACACACACACACACACACACACACACACACACACACACACACACACACACACACACACACAGACACTTAAACAGTTACTGTTTCAAATGTGCACTACTTGCTTACTTGGATTAAGAACACACACACACACACACACACACACACACACACACACACACACACACACACACACACACACACACACACACACACACACACACGCACAAGGACACAAACTCCCATATAGGCTCAGCCTATATAAAGTGTCTTTTGAGCGGGTACCCAAATGACTGCAGTGTCACGCTCCGGCGTGCATGACCGTCAACATCTTCTCTTGGCCGACAAGACAAAAAAATAAATAAATGCAGGAACTGAAACAAAATGTCAACCTCGATTCACATCAAACACTCCAAAGTTCCCTTTTAGGTTCTCGGGGCCATGTGACTAGACCCTGAGCATGGTTCCACTCCACTGCACACACACACACACACACACACACACACACACACACACACACACACACGCACACACACACTCAAAGCAGACAGAGGCATATGCACACATCCACGAATAAATACACACCATACAAGCACACAAAGACCCACACACAAAGCGGGCACACGCATTCACACACACAAACACACACACTGCATGCACACAAAGACCCCCCCCCCCCACACACACACACACACACACACACACACACACACACACAAAAGACACGTGTGTACACACGTCCACTGAGAACAGTAGGACCGCACAACAGCGTAACAGTCTGTATTTTCCGACAGTGGAAAACTGAGGCTCATTAAGTCCAGTGTGGAAAAACAAACTTCACCCCAGCAGCAGCAGCAGCAGCAGCAGACGCTTTCTTTCAGGAATGGGGTTCGGGGGAGCTAGCATGCAAGCACGGAGAGGAGGAGGAGGAGGAGGAGGAAGAGGAGGAGGAGGAGGAGGAGGAAGAGGAGGAGGCTGGACGAGCCCTTTTAGATAAAAGGAGGCCCCTTAATGTGGTCGGTAATCACGTTAATTAATTAGGAACACTTCGCCCCGAGGGCGGACATCTTTTTTGCTGTCTTTCTCATGCATGCACATGCTCACAAACACACTCACTCACACACACACACAGACACACACACACACACACACACACACACACACACACACACACACACACACACACACACACACACACACACATCACTACCACCAAAAATCCAAGCACTCCTGTCAACACAGCAATTAGACAAGAAAATTAGTCGAAGGTGTGTGTGTGTCGTGTGTGTGTGTGTGCTTGTGTGTGTCCGTCACACTTAAAGACTGAACCAGGAGATCTGTGATGCAGAGGAGTCACCCTGACAGCCGTGGCTTTCAGAGTGGCACTCAGTGGAAAAACGCACACACACACACACACACACACACACACACACACACACACACACACACACAGCAAAACTCAACACATGGTAAACCTATATCTCACTAAAACACGCTATTTCTGTGTCCAGCAAATAATAAATCGTGCAAACAACACAGAAATGGAAACACACTCTTGCCTTTTGAAGCCTCTTTCAGCCTGACCACAACTTTGCTGGAGGATGGAATAGTCAACATTAGCCTTTCAAATCACCAATCCTTTCTTTACAAGTTCAGCAGAAAACTCAAATTAAACACTACAAAAGGCCGAAGAAAGAAAGAAAGAAAGAAAGAAACAAATAAACAAACAAACAAGGAAGAGAGAAAGAGCAACAACAATGTCAACAATGGCAACAACGCACCAAAAAAGACTAACCTTCGTGTCATTCTTTTTTTTTTTTTTTTTTATGAATCCCTCAGGCGTTTTCTAGCAGTGTGGCAGTGTGTGACAGACAGGTCACCTATTGGCTTTGTGGTACTGCTGGTCCAGAGGGACGGACGGACAGACGGACAGACAGCAGACAGACTGAATTCTGTCGCTTCCCCTCTCATCTCATCACTCTCGTGCTGTCACTGGGCTTGCAACGCTTGGCAGCAGTCAAGCCCGTCTACTGCGCGTGCACACACACACACACACACACACACACACACACACACACACACACACACACACACACACACACACATAAATATACCACACACAATCAAAGAAACACAGAACACACAGAGAGCAACCCCCCGGGAGAGGGCAGCGGTGGGAGGGAGAGAGAGAGAGAGAGAGAGAGAGAGAGAGAGAGAGAGAGAGAGAGAGAGAGAGAGAGCGAGAGAGAGAGAGAGAGAGAGAGAGAGAGAGTGAGTGAGAGTGCACTTCTCCATCTCTAGTCAATTCCTCTTGACAGGTCACATGTGTTTATAGTTTAAGCGTACACAGAGGTGCCATGTACATCCCTGACATCTGGCAAACACACAAACACAGGGCGCGTGCATGCATGTGCGTGTGTGTGTGTGTGTGTGTGTGTGTGTGTGTGTGTGTGTGTGTGTGTGTGCGTGTGTGTTGTTTGTATTTGTGTTTGTATTTGTTCCGATTGTTTGCACACGTGTGTGTGTGTGTGTGTGTGTGTGTGTGTGTGTGTGTGTGTGTGTGTGTGTGTGTGTGTGTGTGTGTGTGTGTGTGTGCGCGTGTGTGTGTGTGTTTCTCATTCTCTATCTGCACTCCGTTTGACCAGTCTGAGCACATAGTGTTCCAGACTCAGGCTGACATCCGGGAACCGGCAGGCAGCGGACGGACGCCCATGCAAACTGGTTTGTGCGGCCATGAAGCAACAGCATGTACTGTAGGCAGCAATTACCCCAAACAAGTTCAGCCACCGCTAGGCTTGATAGTTGCTGCTAGGGAATGCCCATCACTCACGTTACGACTCAAATAGCCTGCGGCCAATCAGCTGTGGTTCTGAGGCAGGTCAAGGCGGGTCTAGCTGCCTTTCCAAAGCCCAATAAAAAAATGAAAGAAAGAACGAGAGAGAGAGAGAGAGAGAGAGAGAGAGAGAGAGAGAGAGAGAGAGAGAGAGAGAGAAATGGAGAAGAGAAAAAAAAGCCTGGCTGTGACTGTGGGGAATCCCTATTGAGGCAGGAAGAGATTACACACACACACACACACACACAGAACTGAAAACAAAGCAATTGCGTCACAGGCAGCCTGGGGACAACACTGTTCCCCGCCAGTCCGGCCACTTGATCTCATGGGTCCACTACAGTGCCAGGGGGCCTTGGGAGAGGTTGGCATGGGGGAGTGTGTGTGTGTGTGTGTGTGTGAGTGTGTGAGTGGGGACTAGGGGTTAGGGGGGTTTGAACAGCTAGTAGGCTATGCCAGCTAACTGTCTGTGTAATCCATGAGTCATCAGACACAAAGTAAGAGGATTTCTACCAAGCCACTGTGTTAAAAATCTCAAGCAAAAGAAAGCCTGAAAGGTTTTAGTCCGGCTTAGGGAAACCACTATTGTAGTTCCATGTATGTACAAAACCACATGTTTCAAAACGCCATTGAAATAGAAAATCAGTCCGTCATCAATTCCATGCATACCTGCAAACCAATACAACGGAAGGATGGATCAGTGATTTTTTTTCCGCCTTAGTGGTGAAACTTAGTGGTGAAACCCGTTCACGACACGACAGTCAGCCAATTTGTTCCAAAAGAGGCCCAACTCAATTTGTGGTTTTTTAAACAAGTCACCCCAACTTAATTGTGAGCATTTAAGCCCTGTGACGTCGTCGTCGTGCTGAAGGGGAGCCGTGTCTCACAGCCACGCATTGCAGAAGTAAATAAACCAAATGAATCAGGTGTGACTGTGCAGACGCTGGGGTCCTCAAGGGCATGGGGTGGTGTCGGCCTTCGAGGGTGGGGGGGGGGTGGGGTGGGTGGGATTGACAGCTGGAGGGAGAGGGTGGTTATTTAAAGGGCCAGTGTCAGCTTTTTGAGAGCGAGGATGAGAGCATCTATTTAAACTGGGTAAACCGCGACTCTCTCTCTCTCTCTCGGGAGTGTTACATAAACACTGGGACAGATCCACCGAGTGTGAACTAGGCAGCTTTTAAAATGGAAACGCCACAGTCGCTCAGACACGCACGCACTCACACACACACACACACACACACACACACACACAAACAAAAACACAGAGGCTAAAATTATCCACCCACCATCACTGATACAGATAGACAACATTCACCACATACACGGAAATCTGGTGATCACCTTTGTACACGCATTCTAATGGCATCAGGAAACCGGTGACATGGCAACAGGTATCCAAAAAATGCCTTAGCACCACTGACGTATACAAAAACGGTTGAACAAAAATTAAAAAAAAAAAAAAAAAAAAAAAAAACACTTGTGTACAGAATATTTATAATATTATATGAATATGAAATATATATGTATAGGCTACATAACAAATATATATATATATATATATCTGTATTATTGAGGCTAATATCCAATCCATGAGGTCAAAGACCTCTTGACTCAACAAGTCCCAAAGCTTACATCACTCCCGATCGCCCTGTTCCTGAACCACACATTCATTTAAGCCCTTCTATTCTCAGTGTGTGAGGACTTAAGGGTATACATGTAAGTGGATGGGAGGGAGGGAAGTCTTAAAGTCAATGAGATCGAAAGCTCCTGGAAACGCCAAAGGAGTCTATGGCCTAAAGCACTGCCAATAACACCACTCCGCTAAAAACAGCCTTAGCTTTCAGTATTTGGCAGTAGAGATGTTCTCTTGTGTCTGTGTGTGTGTGTGTGTGCGTGCGTGCATGTGTGTGTGTGTGTGTGTGTGTGTGTGTGTGTGTGTGTGTGTGTGTGTGTGTGTGTGTGTGTGTGTGTGTGTGTGTGTATGTGTGTGTGAGGGGTGGGGAGAAGGGGGTATTGGTGGGGTTGTTCTGAGGCCTCTTCTCACCCAAAGGAGACTTAGAGTAAATCCCAAGAGTGGTAGAAAGAGACATGACCACCAGTGGGTGCTTTCTTCTTCCTTAGAAAGGAACTTGTGGCTTTGCCAAACAGGAACAGGAACAAAACAGCAACACAAGGAACACAAGGAACACTACCCACCATATTATTTGTTTTTGGCTTTGTCTCTATGTGTGTGCTATGCGTGTGTGTGTGTGTCTGTGTGAGTGTGAGTGTGTATGCGTGTGTGTGTGTGTGTGTGTGTGTGTGTCAACATGCACCAAATGTGAATTCCAGTTTCTCTATCCAAAACTAAAAAAGCAGCCATGGTGTATGTGTGTGTGTGTGTGTGTGTGTGTGTGTGTGTGTGTGTGTGTGTGTGTGTGTGTGTGTGTGAACTAAAAAAGCAGCCATGGTGTGACATGATGGGCGCGAGATGGAAATAAAAAAAGTTCCCGCCAGTGCCAATTCTTTTTTTTTTTTTTTCCCCCCTTCCCAGGATTCTGTGGGGATGCAGTGGGTGGTTGGTGGGGACAGGCAGCTTTAACGGACAATGATGACTGACTTCATCGTGACCACACCCCCTCAAACAGTGAGAACCGCTGCTGGACTGCAGTATCAGTGACAGAAACCACCCAGTTCATATCGGACAAGTTTTTTTTTTTTCTAAATAAAATAAAAAGACGTGTCAATTTTGACCGTCCCAAAAGTCCCCAAAAACACTCAACAGCATAAAAATGGAAAGTTAAAGAAACTTTAAAGTAAAAAAGGAAAAAGAGGATCATGTTTTTTTTTTTTTTTACTGAAGTACTGTGGAAAGAAGCCGCTAATGTTGACTGTGGTGAGAATCTTCCTGGTTCCTCTGTTTCACACGCAGGATAAACGACCAAACCCGATTAGTTCTCTCCCTATTTTTTTGCCGTCTTTCTCTCCCTCTCTCTCTCTTTTTCTCCCCATCTCTCTGCATTCCAAGGAACTCTTTTTTGCATATGAATCTGAATCCCATCCTCAAATCACAAAAGGGCACACAGAGAAAGGATGAACGCGAGAAAGAGAGAGAGAGAGAGAGAGAGAGAGTGAGAGACTGAAAGCGAGAGAGAGGAAAAAAAGAAACTCGAGGAGCTCAAACTTCTCTCTATTACCATTTCCTTTCATGGGGCTTTTCAGTACGAATCTTTCCTCACATACTCAACAGCTCTTACCCAAACCACCCCCCCCCCCCAAGCTCTCACATACACACACACACACACACACACACACACACACACACACACACACACACACACACCGACTCCCCCTCTCCTGCCTATCCATCGATGCGTTTATGTCGCTAGCAGCTGGCATTAGGAGCATATCAAAGGGAGCGCTGCAGAGACAGCAGCCTTGCAGACAAATCTGGCTGACGCATCAGGCCCAGATACGGTTCAGACGTGGCCCAGTTCCGCTCCAAAGACAGCTGCTTGTCAAAAGTAAACACAGAAGGCCTCTATACAGACATTTTATCAATGAGAATTGACAAGATCCAAGTGCACTTAAGAAAAATTGAAAGGCAATATTCAAAATGAAACCACCCTTTTTTTATTTGTCAAATTCTATTATTTCAGTGCCATTTTTTTTATTCTTTTTATTCTTTATCACAAGGATAGCCCCTTAAGATGGACCGTGTTAATAACAAAATCTATATATTCTGTTGCTTTGAATAGTTTGTCTCTTGTGGAAAAACATAAATGTAAATTCTGTACAAATGACTGAAAATGCTTACAAACCATCCATCCAAGCATTCATTTAGCTAAACAAAAGCACTGGTGCCTGGTGTTTTTAGTCTCCGTGGCTGTGCTCGTTTTATCCTGCGGTCAGGGCGACACCAGATTACGGCGCTGGTAATGAAACAGTAAGAAAACCTCTCCGTCGCCACCGCCGACTTCCAAGTCTTAACTTTAGCCCCACGGGGCGAGAACCCACCCACACAGCTTTTGCTTTCACATTGACTGTGCAAAGTACCATACACCCCCCCCCCCCCCACACACACACACACACACACACCACCATCTCGACCCAACCCCCCTCTGCTTCAAGCAGAGACTTGCTCCAA
>JAODXP020000029.1:4774285-4776785 GCA_027497455.2 Sardinella longiceps | reverse complement strand
TGCTAAAACCTTTGAGCCAAAGCATTTTCTTCCCATGACGGTACAGAGTATAACCTCCCCATCGCAACAAGCATGAGCTCATCGGGGCGAAACGCAGGCCAAAACCTGGTACCTGACCCACTTTTGCAACAGGCAACTTTTCCAAATAAACCACAAGACAGAAAGAGAAGAGAGAAGAGAAGAGAAGAGAAGAGAAGAGAAGAGAAGAGAAGAGAAGAGAAGAGAGAAAAGCTTCAGAAAACAATGGCAGCCATGAATCACAGGCTCAGGCAAACACTTGTCAGAAGTTCACAAGTCTTCTCAACTAAAACTCACTCAAGACTTTAACACTTAACGGAAACATTTTCCTTCACAAACAGAAACAGCACAGCACACACAAGTCTACAGACTGACACCACCGGTAGAGCTTCACACTCAGGCTGTACTACAGTTCCAATAAAACTCAGACCGAGTACATTCCACACACAGACGCACAAACACACACACACACACACACACACAGACACACACACATATCTACACACAATCACTACACACAAACACACAGTACCTGTTAAAACAGAAGGCAATTGTTCTTAGCCAGGGGCAGCACCCGGACAGGCGAGGCGGTCAGAGAGTAAGGGAGGCTGGCGAGAGATTTCCCCCGAGTGCGACGGAGCTTGCCGGGGAACACCTGAAATTCCGGTCAGACGCTCTAACTCTCTCTTGCTCACTCGTTCGCTCGCTTGCTCACTCGCTCGCTCTTTGCACTTGCTTGCTTCCTCTCTCTCTCTCTCCCTCCCTCCCTCGCTCACTCACTCACTCGCTGGTTTGTTCCCTCCCTCTTTGGCCCGCTCAGTCATTCAGTCACTCCCTCCCTCCCTCCCTCTCGGTCTCTCCCTCTCTCTCTCTCTCTCTCTCTCTCTCTCTCACTCAAACACTCACACTCTCCTTCTCCCTCTCCCTCTCTCTGCTTCTCTCTTTCTCTCCTCTCACTGTTAGTGTGAAGCTGTCAGCTCTCCACCTGGCTGGCAGGAGAAAGAAGAGAGAAAACAATGGAGCCTGGAAGACCGTGTGTCTGACCCCACTGTCTCCAGATCTGTCTCTCTCTCTCTCTCTCTCTCTCTCTCTCTCTCTCTCTCTCTCTCTCTCTCTCTCTCTCTCTCTCTCACACACACACACACACACACACGTTTTTCCTTTTCCTCTGCGTCTTTGTTTTTCTCTCTCTCCCTCACGCCACTTTAGTTCACTCCGTCCCTGCTTTCGCTTTCCTTTTTCTCAGTCACCCCCAACTCCCTTACATACACACGCTCACAGACACACACACACACACACACGCTTGGCTCTGCTTCTCTCTCTCTCTTTCTCTCCCTTTCTCTCTTTTATCTTTTTTTTTTTTTTCAAATGCCTCTGTTAAATCAGGGAAAGCCCTTACTGCCACAGAGCTGAGCTGAGCTGGCTTCCCCACTTCCCTCTTCCCTCAACCAACAGGCTTCACCTCCACACACCCTCTGGAAAAGGAACAAGGAAAAAAAACAAACAACAACAAAACAAAACAAAACAACAACAACAACAATGCTGACAACGAAACGACACGAGGGCAGGATGGAGGGGCTAAAAAAAGCACACAGTCCTAATTCCTCTCCAAGCCACTCTCTCACACCCACACACACATACACACACACACACACCCCCTCCCACACACACACACACACATTCTCAGCTGACAGCCAGGAGCCACTGTCAACATGAGATTAGCGGCTAACCCAATTGTGGTGCACAACCTCTTGTCCCCCCCCCCCACCCCACCCCACACACACACACACAGTGGCTATAAATACACATTGATCGAACGCGGCGCATTGATCCTATCAGCAGCGGCGAGAGGAACACGGAACACGGAACGTAGAACAGTGTCAGACACACAACACACTCAGGGCGAGCGGCTGGCTGGACGCAGCAGCAGCAGCGCCGCCGCCGTCACAACACAGTGGCACGCATGGCAACCGGGCAAAACAACCCAAACACACCAAAACACACACAGACAGACGCACGCGCCACACACACACAAAGAGAAAATTCACGGGAGACATGCAAAGAAAAATACAGTCTGATAAAAGCCATAGACTGTTAACACCTAGGGACATAACGGTGGACACACACACACACACACACACACACACACACACACACACACACACACACACACACACACACACACACACACACACACACACACACACACACACACACACACACACCAGGAAATAACAGCAGGAGGTTTTGTTTACACCTGCTCTCTGTCTCAGCTGTTCCATGCCTCCAGTCAACCTCACCTCGTGCCTGGTTTCTGGCTTCTCTCTCTCTCTCTCTCTCTCTCTCTCTCTCTCACACACACACACACACACACACACACACACACACCTGGGACACAGTTAGTCATAGGCACACACACCCACACATGAAACTGTCACACACTCACAAAGGACAATAAACTGCAATGGTACGCGTGCGCACA
>JAODXP020000029.1:4764285-4766785 GCA_027497455.2 Sardinella longiceps | reverse complement strand
GCCACTCCTCGCCAGGTGCTACCCCCATCATACACACACACACACACACACACACACACACACACACACACACACACACAGAAGGCTTATCTAGTATCGAACTTGACACAAAAAGACACACACCAACTGTCCTGCAACACACACACACACACCCACAGAGGTTTCTGGGCATACAGTAATTGCGCGCACACACACACACACCCACAGAGGTTTCTGGGCATGAGCAACAAGACACACACACACACTCACACACACACACACACACACACACACAAAGCCCAGCTCCTTTCCATGCCACTCAAAGTGAATTGATGGTATTGTTGCTCACTCCCTGATTTTTCCAAGCCTCCCTCGTCTCCTCCTCCCTCTCTCTCTCTCTCTCTCTCCCTTCAGAGCCCTGAATCTCTTGAGTGACTTTAGATAGGGGCCCCCGCTGTGACTGCGCTCATGTCCACCGCTGCATGAAATCATCCAGCTCCCCCCTTCCCCTTCATTCTCTCTCTCTCTCTCTCTCTCTCTCTCTCTCTCTCTCTCTCTCTCTCTCTCTTGTTTCTCTCTCTCTCTCTCTCTCTCTCTCCCTTCTTTCTCTCTCTCTCTCTATCTCTCTCTCTCTCTCTCTCTCCAATGTTGTTCTATATCCCTTCTTTTCTCTCTCTCTCTCTCTCTCTCAATGTTGTTCTTCATCTCTTCTTTTTCGGTTTTGAGCTTTCTCCACCCCCAGCCCACCTCTATTGATCTATGGAACTCTCCCTCTCTTTTTTCTATTTTCCTTTTTTTTTGTCGCTACACTGATGTACTTTTCCATCCCTTCTCGGCTCATCACCATCCCTTTAATTTGCTTTGTTGATTTCATGTGCTATCTATCCTAATGCTCCTCATTCTCTCCTTTTTCCTCCTCCTCCTCCTCACCGCATTGGACTTCCTCTCTTCCTCCTCCTCCTGTCAATCCTGCCCACCAGGACCACCCATTCCTCCTTATCAATGAACATTCTCTCTCCCTCTCTCTCTCTCTCGCATTCCCTATCTCCCTTTGCTTCTCTCTATCTCTCTCTCTCTCTCTCTCTCTCTCCCTCTCTCACATTCCCTCTCTCCCTGTGCTTCTCTCTCTCTCTCTCTCTCTCTCTCTCTCTCTCTCTCTCTCTCTCTCTCTCTCTCTCTCCTATAAGAGTCCAGCAGTGGGACACAAGGAACAGCACCTGCAGACAAAGACTCGTGCTGTTCCGTTTCCCTGGCAACAACTACACTCTGCTCCGCTTGTGCAAACCATTAAGCACTGCCAGCTCTGCCCTCACAAGCAAGCAAACACACACACACACAGACACGCGCCATATAAGGGCTTCCATGCCATCTTAGCATATGTCACATATTTGTATCCAGTTTTACTTTTTTCACTGTTGTTGTTGTTTATATCGTTTTTGTTTCCTTGTAGCTACAACCAATTAGATCTCTGTTTCTCTCGTCCTTTAAAGCACCTTCCCTGGGGCGACACAAGAGATAGAGACACATTACAACAGAGACGCGCTCCATGGTGCATTCTTCTAAAAATAACGCCTGATCGACGCTCCAAGACGCTTGCGGTGCTACATATGGGTCTGTGAGCGCCGCGCTGTGATGTGCCCGGGCCATGGGAGCCTGACGGAATCTCCGCTGCTATCGCCATGGCAAAGACAAGCGTCTCTTTTTCCCTTAGCAGACAATTAGTCGTGATTTTATAAGGCATGATTCGCACTACATTACCCATAAGTACTGTAGCGCTATAACCTCTGTAGACAAGGATGACAATATTGCAGGTGTCTTCATCTTGTATGTTTTATTGGTGAGATAGAGATGCTTTGTGTGTTATATCCATCCAATGTTCAACATCAGCTACAGTATTTAAATGTCATTTATTCTTTGCGGTGAGGGTTTTTTTTTCCACTTTTATTTTTTCTTTCTTTTCTTTTTTTTTGGTGTGTGTGGGGGGGGGTTATATGTATGTGTATTGATGTATTTATGTTTATTGCATTTGGTTCAAAACGACCTACAGAATACAAACATCACACTGGCAATTACAAAATGATATGAAAAAGCCACGAAAAACAAAGCATCAAAGCATATCCGATAATCATTATGTTACAACAAAAACACCAGAAGCAGAAGAAGAAAAAGGGGCCATTGCTTGCTTTGTTTCCAACTGAGGATAGGTCACTGCAGACAAGCTTGGGCAGCCAGGCCAGGCCAGGCCACCATCCATCTCCGAGCGCAGTTTGAAAGAGCTTGGAACTGATGGGCTATGAGGTAAGTGACTTGTGGCACGCTCCTCTCTCGGAGCTGTGAATGCTTGATGAATGTGGTGGCAAAACAGGAAAAGCCAATAGCCAATAGATACTTAATCACTGGAAGGAGTGTGTGTGTGTGTGTGTGTGTGTGTGTGTGTGTGTGTATGGGGGGACATGTCAAATGAAGCACACAGCAAGCTGTTAGCACCCGACACCACCAGTGTTCAACCGCTAGGAAACAC
>JAODXP020000029.1:4726785-4761785 GCA_027497455.2 Sardinella longiceps | reverse complement strand
TTTAATTTGACGCTGCTGCTACACAACGGAAAGACTGGTCGGGCCGCATAAGCATGACACAACATGTAAAAATCCACGCACTTGGATGCAGGCTGTTAACCCTTGCTGTGCCATGTTGTGCCCTAACTAAAGAAATGCATAGTTACTTTATAGAAATTATCTATGTGTGTACGTTAGATCATAAAGAAAGTAGTCAACAGAAGATAAAAAAAATTTGAGTATGTCATGGAGAATGCATTAGAGAATAATCTGTTAAAAGCTTCCAGAAATGAACCAGCAGTTTTTTTTCTGTTGTTGTTTTTTTTTTATTAGATAACATCATGAAAAGAATATCAAATAAACCTGATGTGAAGGTAATGGAATTTCTACCTCTGTCATGGAGTTAGACAATAAAAAATTCTGTTAATTTTTTACTTAAACAATAATTCAATGATTTTCTTTTTTTTTTTTTTAAAGACAGATTATTTATTTTAAGTGTGTGACTATCAACAACACAACGCCAGTAAGAAATATAAGTAAAACGAGTGATTTGTCCAGTCATGCCCAAAGCTCTATCGGCATTCACACGGTCAGAGAGCAGAAAGGGGAAGAGGTGGTGTGTATGGTTGTGAGTGTGTACAGTACGTGTGCGTGTGTGTGTGTGTACATGTGTTTGTGTGTGGAGGAGGAAGATGTTTGGGTCTCTCCCTGACCCCTACACAACACAAGCCTCGTGCTTTAGTGATCCACTGGGTCACGGGCCAGGGCAGGTGTCAGCATGACAAGAGAAGAAGGGGGGTGGTGGGGGGGGTGGGGTGGAAGGAAAGTATAGCATGGGAGCATTTTTCATGTCAGTAGGGCAAAGGGAAGCAGATAGATCCACATGCCTTCAGGGAGACCCGACATGCCCGCCACAGGCCTGCCTTCTACAGAGACTCATGCTCTGACCCGTTGGGGCGGCATAGCAAACCCAGACAGACAGCCCCTACATTCAGTACCTCCATCTCCTTCTCCTTGTCTCAACCCGGCCCGGGCATGCATGCATGCATGCTTTAAGCCCAGGAGGGGCGCTGACGGGAGGCCAACCCCTCTTTAAGCGCCACGGACGACCTGCCGTGAAACGCAGTCGGATGCCAGTGCCGTGACTCAGTGCGGTTTGGCAATGGAAAGCCACCTGAAGTTAGCTTGTAAAAGCAAAAGGCCCCACAAAGAATACTAGCTAAACCACACAAAATAAAGACAGAACCAAGTCTGAACTAAAGTTGTGTGTTCGGGAGGATTTTCACTTCATGACGCCAGTGAATACACCCCTACGCTATTCAAGGGTGCTTCCCGAGTGGTTACAGATAAATCTCCAGTCATAAATGATGAAATGCAGATTTGAAAGAAGAACCCGACACACACACACACCCACACACCCCCACACACCCAGTGTTTTATCAGTTTGTCAGCAGGTTACTGTGTCTCTTACATCACAGGATGAAGAGATTGCTCAAGTCACTCTCTGCCCTTCGCTGAGCAGCAAAAGAGCCAGACGCGAACTCCCGGTTGATCATTAACTAGTCACGGTTGTCACACAATCCAGGCTCGCTGGTCAAACATTCACCATTAGACCATCTCGCATGGAACCCAGAGGGCCCAGTCACTGAGTTCCTCAGGGAGGTCTAAAAAGGTAGGCAGCAGGGAGAGGGGGGGGGGGGAGAAGGAACTTTTTCTTAGTGCAGAGTTCCTCGTCTGACCCTCAGTGAGTGACCTGCAATGGGAGCGAAGAAGGAAAAAAAAAAAAAGAAGGGGAGGTCGTTTTGTGTGTGTGTGTGTGTGTGTGTGTGTGTGTTTTTTTAAGTAAGGCAGTGTGGAAAAATCTCAGCAGGAGATCCCTAATTTAAAGAGAGGTATGCAACACAGCCCCTTTAAAAAAAAACACACACACACACACACACACACACACACACACACACACACACACACACACACATGCTCGACGAGCCAGGGCACTTTTTTCAGGCTACAATAAAACCAGGAGGGGGGGAGAGAGAGAGAGAGAGAGAGAGAGAGAGAGAGAGAGAGAGAGAGAGAGAGAGAGAGAGTCAGTGCTGCTCACTGACCTGGAATCTAGGTGCCAAAAAAGGCCGTCATTCACCTAGCATAATTAAATGAGTCACTTTATACCCATTGCGCCATCAAAACCTCATTGAGATTCATCGAAACTCTCATCAATTTATCCACAAGATAAGAGTTAAAAGGATCCAAAACCATAAATCCAAATCTAACACAGGTCATGCAGATGTGCATAAACAACAACAGGAACAATGTAAGGGTGTTTATAGTAGAGCCTCTGTCAGGTGATTGTTACATACACCTTAGGAAGCTGCTTGGCCAGTCCACTTTATCAATTAGGGCAGTTTTAAAATATCTTGGAAGGCAATGTGGTCATTGAGTGAATAATTAAAGACATGACAATTTTCAGTGTGCTGTGATTTTGGATTTTGATCTTTTACTTGGATACTACTTATCTGCTGCACCAGCACCTGTACCACTTAAAGGAATATTCCACCTTTTAATGAAAATTTGTTATTCACCCTCTAATCTAGAGTTACATAAATGGGTAAAAACATTTTGTTCTTAATGCATGCGTTTTCCCTGTCCGGCAACCACAATTTTAGCTTTATTTTAGCTGTAGCTTAGCATAGGCGCTGGAATGTAAAGTTGCCAGATAGCAACTCTTTGGCAACTTTACTTTCCAGTGCCTATGCTAAGCTAAAGGTAAAATTGGAGTTGCCAGACTCGGACAACGCACGCGCTGAGACCAAAATGCTTTTACCAACATATGGAACTCCAGGTAAGAGGGTAAATAAACAATTTTCATAATGAGGTGGACTATTCCTTTAAGGCTTGTGCACAGGGGCACTTATGAACGATGGAAATTTTGTTTATTTTTTTTATTCTGTGTGATTTTTTAAGTGTGATATGCGATTATGTAGTATACCTAGTTGTAGTGGCAATTAAGGTCCTTTCGTTTCCTACCCATGGAGCACAGATCAGAATTAGCTGTATAGCCATCTCCAGTGTAGGGTGTGTTCAGTACTGTGCATGGCCCCTCTTACATAAACTAATGAACTAAACTAATCATGGCTCTCACAGCCTAACATTCACCATGCTAGCTGTTTCAAGCTAACAGTAGCATCACACAAGTACTTAAAGATGTATTACATAATGTAGAAACACATATTTCATGATGTATGATCAATTACCCACTAAATCAATACCTATTATGTGAATCAAGAGTCATTCCTTTTCTAAGATTATTTTCCATTTGGAAACTGGGAAAGGTTAATGTTTTAGGAAAGAATTCCAGGTATCACAGTGAAAAGTGACAACAACAACAACAAAAGCCCTAACAAAAACAAAACACTACAACCACACAGAAAATCCCCTTGAGTAATTACAAGGCTCCACAAGGCTTTTTTTCCCTACGGCTATAAACCTAATGTTGTGGAAAAAATGACCCAAAGAGCAAAGGGAGAGAGAGAGGCTTGAGGAAAGGGAAGCAATCGTGTGTGTGTGTGTGTGTGTGTGTGTGTGTGTGTGTGTGTGTGTGTATATGTGTGTGTGTGTGTGTGTGTGTGTGTGTGTGTGTGTGTGTATATGTGTTCTCAAGAGCCAGTTAATCTCCAAAACTCCACACACGTGAACTAAGGGAGTTTCATACCTGCCCTGTCACACCACACAACACTAATGGAACTTTCCAATGACCGATTCACTCACAGCCACTCAATCACACTTTGCCCTACTACTGTGCTTTGTCTGACTGACTTCTTCAATGGTGGGAAAATACCAGCTGTACAAGACAAATAAATAAATAACTAAATCCCTCTGGCTCTGAGGGGTGAGTGAGTGGGTTGAGGTGAGCTGAGTTGAGTGGAGTTGACCTGAATGGATCACAGGTCCCTGTGAGGCTGTGTGGTGGTGGTGGTGGTGGTGGTGGAGGTGGTGGTGCTGACGCAGGCCTAGCGACTGAGATGGGAGACAGGGTGTCGAGCAGGCAGGCTCACTCAGGCACCCGGGCCAGGCCAGGGACCCAGAGGAGTTCTCTCCAAGCCGGTCTGCTTGGAGACCAGCTGTTTGAGAAAAGTAAACACAAGACTTGGAGGAGGGATGGATGGGACAGGAGGAGGGGGGAGGGGGGGGGGGAGTGGGGAAGAGGGGGGGTTCCACACTTCCTGCCCGTTTGCCCGCAAACTGCGTCACAGGAGCATTCCTAAGTCACGAGATCCGAGAGAGAGCTCTCACACACATATACTGACACATACACACACACACACACACACACACACACAGACAGACAGAGAGACAAAAACACACACACACGCAGCTCTACCTTGCAAACTTTAACCTGCATACACCCATGATGAAGAGAAGAGGGCACTTGTTTAAATAATACTAATAAAAAAGTGGCTTGATGAATGTTCTTTGTACCCGTGACAAGGCTATGACAGACAGGCTGGGAGGGCCTGGAACAGCATATTATGACATACAGGGAGGTTCCCCTTCTCTGGAACACTGGTAGCCATGGCATCAGTACACAAGCAGGCAACACAGAGAGCGAGAGAGGGAACTTGGAGAGAGAGAGAGAGAGAGAAAGAAAGAGAAAGACAGACAGAAAGACAAAGAAAGAAAGAGAGAAAAGCAACACATAAGCCAACTCCACCACTACACTACCCATACTCATCCAAAGAACAAAGGCCCGTTCACAATCATGCCGTGTCCTTTTGCATTTGCATTGTGTGTGTGTAACACACAGGTAAAACGTCAAGGCAATCATTTGTCTTACATAACGCAAATATCTTTTCAGTGTTAATTGTGTATTACATGTATGTCCAGAAGGGGGCTGGTCTGAAAACATTCCAGGAATTCTGCTGGTATGCCACTGACGGGAAGGGAATGTCGATGGATAGGTCTGACTGAATTTTTCCATACGTTATATACTGTACATGTAATTAAAATTGACCAAAATAAGGGGAACCAATCTGACATTAAAAAGAAATAACCAACACAGTTCTCACCATTATTAAATCAATATAGCACATTAACAACATATTAATTATCACATTAATTTAAAAAACTATTAAAATACTGCACACTATTATGACTCCTGCTGATGATATTTTGACAAATAGCCTAAGTTCCAGATCTGAAGAAAAGCACGCAAAAGGAAGGTACAGACACGAGTGAGCAGACACTATACTGCAGGTGAAGTATTTTCTTTGCGTTACTTTCGACTGAAAATAGTCTCATGCACTCAAACACAACAGCCTGCTTAACATACAGTACATGTATGCATGAATCTTAAATTGGACATGAACTGTCAACAAACAACAGAAATAAATACATCTCAACAGCAAGAATTTGAGAGCAAAAGAGATCCATATCAGTATCAGTTGTGATACCTACTGATATACCTATACATGTACTTAATAACACTTATCAATAAAAAACACATCCTTCTCATCCTTAACAATGTTCTCCTAAATATGTTCAAACTTGCACATGGCACAAGTAGATAGCCATGTCTGGGCAAGACAAGTCTCCTTGCATTAGTTCCCTTTTCTGACTCTAGAGAAATAAAACTCAACAGTCCCTCAAGTCTTCTGTTCCCCTACTCCTTCACTCAACCTTTTTACCTGTCCATCGTCATTCCCATCTCCCCCTAAGGACTGCCACTGCACCTGCTGACACTCCCAAACTTCAAAGCCAGGGCAGTGAGCTTCTCTTCCTTCTTCCTTTCTTTTCTTACTTTTGCTTTGCTTTGTTTTGCTTACCTTTCAGGTTTTTGGGGTGGTTTTGCTTGGTGCGCGGCATTTTTTTTTTCTTAACTCCCCCCCTCCTGGGATCTTCTTTAGCCACTCATGGTCCGGAGAGATGCAGAACGCAGAAAGAGGTGGGTGGGGAGCACACCGATGGGCGCGATGGGGGTTTGCGGGGGAGGAAGAAGGCGAAAGCGTTGCTGAGCAGGAGCGAGACGGTAAGAGAGCCTCAACTCCACACGAAAGGGGCAGACGTAGACAGGTTCATCTGCGGCAAAAAAAAAAAAGAAAGAAAAAAACACACACACACACAAGAAATATGGAGGTGAAGAATAACACAGAACCCAAACACTTGACCAGAATCCCATGCTAACAAAATTATATTTTCTCAGACCTAGTTATCTTATGTGGTGTGTGTGCTGTAAGACAGAGGCAATGCTTTCCTTAACTACTTCAAGCTGCTTTAGTTAAATATCTGTACCCTGGCTCATCAATTAGTCTCTAGTGGCCTAATCATGTCACACAGCTATGTATCAGTGTGCGTTTGACAGGGCAGTCAGTGACCACATATTCCAACAGTGACACTCTGACACACACACACACACACACACATAAGGCCACAGGAGCAGGTTGTTATCTCCCCTGGGACTATTGCTTTAGGTGGGGCGTCTTGTTTGACGTCCGAGGGCAGGTTGGGCGCCTCTCTGCCCCTATGGTGCTCTAAAGGGAAAAAAAAAACAAAAGGTGGCGAGTCTGTGACGGAGGGTCTGTGCCGCCTGCCGCACAATGCCCTCCTGTGTGTGCCAAGCTGTCGCCACTTCGGTGGGCATCGAGCCGACTGACGGACGGACGGATGGCTCCAGGGGCCGGCAGAGTGATTTCTATCTATTGCGCCGCAGCATCTCGTTGTAAAAATTTACGACGTGTCAATTCACTGGGGCAATGCAAACACTGACTAAAGGGGGGGGATCTGGGTCATGAATGACCGCAATCCTGCTATCTGCAGTCAGAGACCTTTTGTTGTATTGCTTCTCAAATGCCCTTTTCATACGCCACGGGGTGACAACTAATTATAGTCCCTATGCAAATTGTCAAGGCGTGATAAACAACTGCGAGCAGAAAAGGGGAAAGACTGGTGTTAAATGTTAGCCTAACCTCAACCTTCACTCAACCACAGGCAATGGAAAATGGCAAATGTATAGCTGCTCACTCTGCTTAGGGTGCAATGAGAGAGCACACTACTGCACACTGCCTGTTGTTCTCAGTTCAACCTCCTACACCCTACACAAAACTAGGTTCAGCTCAGCAGATACAGCCCCAGCTTGGGTTTCAATGCAGCTGCATTGTTTGACTGCATCTGATCTGGTTTACATGAGACTACCATTATCGCACTGTACTGTGGCATGCATATTCTGCTGCTGATTTTTTGTTTGTGTTTTAGGCTCATGTTATGGCCAGAATATGTTGCTGCAGCTGCAGCAGCAGCAATACAGTGTGTTTGGTGGTGCGCTTCTACTCTCGTTTTCGTCGGGCTCCCCAGCAATGTTTCATTTGGCTGCATTACATAACACTTACTACAACTCAAAGATTCTTCACCATGCAGCGGTACATGTGCACGGCGGGCTACGGCAATGACATCATCTCAATGTGGACTCGGTACCAATATGTACACAGCGCATGCACCAGGTCATACAGACAGAGGGGACGACGAAAGTCACCGACTGAAACACGTTCAGACAAACACTATCGGTTACATTATTTTTTTCCCCCATGTGAACCCCTACATATGTGACGCACCATGCATTCTGCATAGAGGGCAGACACGGCATGAGACGCATCGAGATGCGTCGCACACCGAATGATTCACTTATCACAGGATGTGTCGCGTCTCCTATTGACATTCATTAAAACTGTCACTGCCTACCTGTCGATGCGCTACTACCGGTCCACTTTGACAGCTTGTCTTGTACCAGCGGAACAATGGGTCACTGGACGTTTTCCATGCCCATCCCTCCCTCCTCTGTGTTCCTGTGCCCTTTTTCTTAAAAAAAAATGTCACTGGCTCAGAGGAAGTTTTGAGCATGCAGGCTAGCTACTAGTTGCAAATACTGCTGCCAGATTCCACGTGTTGGATAGTTAGCCCGCAAACTATTCTTTAGGTCTAATAGGAGTAATTGCAGATTGAGGCGAAAACAAGGTGTGGAAATTGCGTATTCCTCTGTACAGACACATGAGTGCGCGCAAACAGAGGGAGGAGCCGGGGAAAACCCCTTGGAATCTGCAACAGGACTCGGAAGGGCACTTCCCTAATTTGACAAATTATGCCGAACTACAGCCTACCTAACCATTTCCAACCTCTCGCCTATAATTATCCGACTTGTCTGGAACGCCAGGTTTATATATCCCCCCCTTAATTACGGCCCGATCGCTTCACCTACCTGTCGAGTGTCGCTGCTGAGGGAAAGCTCTGTTGCGGACTTCATAAACATTACAGACACACACTCGACCACACCACACCACACCACACTACATTAGAATGCAGCAAACGTCTACTCCAAAACATTGCGAGAGGCAACCGCAAAAACACGGAGTGGCTCAACCTTTCTGTGTAAACATTCTCCATAACAACTGCAAATTCCCGCATGAAATTCTCTTCATGTCCAGGGATATTCTAAGAAAGATTAATGGACTGTAACGCGTCCCCTGTGGGCAATACGTTGACAAAACTAGCCCTTGCTTGCTACATCATGGTCCAACAACAACCGTTGCAGCCACACGAACCCCCGACCGACAGTCAGCCAGCCAGCACCGCAGAGCACGTTGGCCCACCGTATAAAGGCAACTGATGACCTAATGGTCCAAAATCTAAATCCGTGGGATTATTAATACTTACAAGTGCAGTCTTAGCTGTTGTCAGGGTTTTCCTCAATCTCACACCTTAACGGTAAGGGGGAAAGGTCTGTTTTTTTCTCTCCCCTCTCTCACTTTCTATTGCAGGAAACGGACAGGCCCTCTGACGTCAGCGGGGGTCCCGTCTCCGCCTCTCAACCAGAGGAAACCAACCAAGGGAGGCTTGTGAGGTGCGAAGCGACAGATGAGATATGTGTGTTTATTGTCGCATTACTTGAGTATCAACAGATACAGCGATTTAACTAGTTCTAGATTGCCATACTTAATAATTTTATCCTCGTGTAAACGCAAAGTGAACAATGACTGTACAGTAAATTTAAATGTCGTTGCCCGTGTTTCCCCTTCGGCTTCCCCCCTTCGCGCATAGTTTGGGACTGACGGTTTTCCCGGAGGTTCCTTGTTGTCAGGTCACGTTGTGCCCCTCCGCTACTCGCTGGGCTTTCCCATGCAGCCTATCTCTCAACGCAATGGCAAATCCAATCAAATTCAGACTTTCGCTTCGAGTTCGTATCCGTTGAAAATCTTTGTGGAAGATTAGGGGAGAATGCATACGGTTATGTAATTTGCTGCGGGAGAACGTATTCGTTGGCTATGCCACTGTGTTCTAGCCTACATCTACGGCTGTGCGCATCAGGTGACTCGCCACATTTGCTGCGAAACTAGCTCATTTTGCGCGTTCCATACATTTGCTCAAAAAAAAAAAAAAAAACCCGAATGGCTAGAAAATAAGGAAGCCGCAGCCTAGACTATATGTATGTTTTTTAAAATATGCAAATAAAGGCGAACCAAAACTGGAAGGCCTACATTACAAGCTGCAACATGTAATATGTAGGCAATAGAACAGCCTTCGACCATAAGCAATACAGTAAGGTGGAATGTATGCAATTTAGTTTGTCAGAAGATGAAACAATTTATGCGGTTATAAATTAAACAATAAAAATAAAAATGTTTAGGCTAACCCAAGATTTAGAAAATTCAGAACTTTGGGCTAACTTTTATTTCTTCAGTGTTTATGACAAGTCTTGGTATTTTACATTCACATTTCTGTGGGCTGTAGCCTGTGCTAATGCATCAACAAACGTGATTGTTCCTGAGTGACATATCACCAACTGAAAAAGGTCAGTATTTTTACAACGACACTAAAAATAGCCACTGTCCTTTGTCACAGTGACATGTCACATACATTTCCACTTAGACTTGTTGTTGAGTGACTGGGGGAAAAAAATGGTATAAAAATAATATTTTGTTTTCTCTTTCCTTTTTCTGTTCTTTCTTTTTTTTCCCCCTTCATTATTTTTTAACCTATGACGTAGGTTGCTCTCCAGAAAAGCCTATGGAGTGTGTCATGTCATCCCCAAGGAGTAACAAGCAAAGTGATGCCACAGCACGCTGGATGTCAGGCAGAGATATTTTTGGATTATCTCTGTGACTGGGGGGCGGGTGTGGTGCCCTCCAATTTGTTGCCTCCGCTCAATCCTCCTCTGTGGACATTGCCTCTCAGAAATACCACATAAGCAGGGTGTGTGTAGGTGTGTGTGTGTGTGTGTGTGTGTGTGTGTGTGTGTGTGTGTGTGTGTGTGTGTGTGTGTGTGTGTGTGTTTTATTTATTTATTTTTTGGTGTGTGTGTTTGTGTGTGGGGGGAGGGGGGTAATTTTTCCATTCTAAGAATAATTTCTGCAAAACCCGCTTTTTGCTTTTATAGCTTCAGATGCATCACAGTTTCCTTACTGCACACTCTTATGGGCTGTGAGCATTTGGAGTGAGTGGGCGGCGATGCAGCCTGGACTGGCAGACGCATGGCTGTCACAGAGCACAACATCAACATCTAAGCAACATCCAAGCTCACAGACCTCACCACCGCATTTTGTGCCCCCTCCCTCCTTCAGCCTTTTCTTGTTCTTGTATGACGCATCCAACCCCACCCCATGCCCTTTACATCCCCCGTCTCCTCTCCTCCACAAGTCCCTCTCCAGAGGGGTTTTCCTTACACACACACACACACACACACATCCACACACACACACACACACACACACACACATACGCACACACACACACCTGATGCCAGGGCATGCAGAGGGGAGCGGATAGGCAGGCACTTTTAAACACAAGTGTGTTTGTGCTGGGCTAAATATAGAGTCTGAATATACGGGGTAAATATTTACACATTCGCCACAATTTTGTCCCCTGAGACCATACACACCCCCACAAAGCAGCTGATTGGCTGGTCGGTTGGTTTGAGAGTTTTCGTTGAAGAGAGAGGCCTTTCTTCCTGATAGCATCCCTGAACGTCCGCAGGGGATTAACACGGGCCCCAGGCAGCCACTCTTATCAGTCCTTGGCTTTGGCACGGCCATAACTCAGTACAGGTGGACACACAGAGGTGTTTCAAAACTGTTCTACTCACTGATTTTTATCATCTGAGGACTGGGGGCCAGAAAATGTTTTGCACGTCACCGAGTAGAACCTTTGCACTTTGTTTTGTTATTTTCCAAAAATTAACAGTATTAACTTTTAGCATCAGGAGTAGTGGTCTGCGACTGAACGCTTGAAAGTCAGGCCTTGAGTTGTTTAAAGGTAGGCTACACTACCCCTCCTGCATATATCATCAATGGCCAAAATACAGTGCATGCTTAGCTTAATGTGCTGTTTTACTTCCCTGTATTCTCTGCTGCATAGGACTCAACAGTGTTCTTCTATAGAACTAAAATGATCTCATGATCCCCTGAACGCTATAGCGGCACCTAAATATCCTTCTCTGCGATTCCTTATACCACTTTGTCCTGTGATGTTAATGGACTGCTTGCTTTGGGTGGCTATTAATAACCTGGAGGGGGATCAGAAAAGCAACGCAGCTGTCTCTAGAACCATCCGCCCAAGCACAGAGGAAACAATGGCTGCCTCTGTGCAAGCCGAGCGCTAGCCAGTTTAGCCTTGCAGAGAGAGCGTTGCTCAGAGTAGCTCCTTGTATAACTCAGTGTGCAGTTGTTTTTCCTTCTTCCTCTCTCCCCAGCTTGATAAATGTTAAAATGGTTGGAACGGGTTTGGAAGTCCCCCTGAAGAAACCTAGATGAGGAAGCGCTTATTTTTCCTCCGAAGCAGGTTCTTTTTTTTTTTTTTTTTTTTTTTTGTCTTTGCAGTCTCATTATCATAAGGCAGATTATTGAACTTTCTCCTGTAAGCAGTTTCTTCCGCATGTTTTCATTATCATTCCTCTCTCTCTCTCTCTCTCTCTCTCTCTCTCTCTCTCTCTCTCTCTCTCTCTCTCTTTCTGTGTGTGTGTGTGTGTGTGTGTGTGTGTGTGTGTGTGTGCCACATTCCAGTTCACTCCAGTGAAGGTATGTATTCATACCTATTCTATGTTATGTATTCCTATTGTATAAGTTACCAGTGATATACAGTATGTTCCATCAGCACATCTCAACAGACCCCACTGTGACAAAATCAATCTGAGGCCACTATTGTATAATGCATCTTTTTTTTTTTAATAACTTGCTCATTTTCTCCAATACACTGTAAATATTATTTTGTCCTTGCTCAAATGGTATAGCAGAGCACATACAGTACACTGATAGCATATTTTATAATTATTTAGACACATTTCCAGAAATAGTTTTTTTTTTTTTGTGCCTTTGAACTGCATGAGTTGTCAGCAGCAGTTGTTGCACACACACACACACACACACACACACACACACACACACATGCCTGCTGTGTCTTTATGTTTGCTACCATAAGTAGGCTATCCCCCTGTAGATGACAGCTTTGTATTGTGTATACATGTAGAGCAAACATAATATACGGCGTATAATTCTCCATGTGTTGAGTGTGTGTGGTGGATCTAATTATGCAACCACATTCATCTGTCAGTGTGTCTGTTTGTGTGTGTGTGTGTGCAGAACCGTCCAGAACCGTTCAGGAAAGCATCACCTCCCAGAGCCTTAAAGCCGGCAGCTTTGTTTACACCGTGCGCTGCGCACCGTATGATATTACATAACCCAGGCTGTTGCCATGGCAACTCTGGACTCCGAGGCCCCTCCCACCTCCATCCTCAACTCTTCGTCTCCCATCTACCCTACGATACAGAGAGGGGGGGTTTAAGACCTCATGAATGAATGACTGCGTGATTTAAAGCAAGGCGACACACCCCGTTTAATAAGACGTTCATCTTGAGCGAGCGTGTGGGTGTTTTATTTCCAGTAGGGGTTGGGAGATGGGGGGGTGTACCCCTCCTGCACATGTTATATCTCACTGATGGTTGAGTCTAGTCGGTGCTGATAAGCGTATTTCATTCCTAGTAAACGCTTCCCGCTTCACCACCTAAGATTTATTGTCACGGTGTGTGTGTGTTCTCAGAAAACAATCCATCTAATGAGTCATTAAAAATGAAGGGTAGAGCCATTTATTGCATATTTATTAGGAGCTGCTTCACTGCAGTGTGTCCGCTACAAAAATATATTAAAATCTACAGCACTACTACTATGTGTGAGGGGCCAATTTGTTTTACAATCAACCTTCATAAGCTTTTAAGAGAGAAAAGCACTGAATAAAACATCTTATGCGTATAATAACACAGAATAATTAAATAAAGAGAATACAGTAGATCTTTTCAGATTAAAATAATGTCAAAACACTAATACATTTATTGCTGTAAATGAAATTCTATTTTAATATTGTAAATCCGTTGTACTGTAGGTGAAATACTAACGAAACATTCCTAAAAAAATCAGCCAGCAATTTCTTCAGTCAAAATAAATCAAAGTACGGGGCGATGGTGCCAGAAGACGCCATAGTTTACACTGCTGCATTTCTGATTGCTCCATTTCATGCCTTGCCAGGTGACGTTGTCAGGACATCCATGAAGGTCACAGTCTCCCCTCTCCTGTCATCTCTGATGGCCTCCCCACAGACACACCGTTCCGTTCCGTTCTGGAAGCTTCTATGGTACCCCCCACCTGCAGCAGAGAAAATGTTGCTATTCCTCTGAGACCACAAGGATGTGCTCTCATGTCGACATTAAGAAATGCATTCAGAGAGAGAGAGAGGTGAACATAATAAGACACAAAACCATAACAAATAGGCAAGCTGCTTTTGAGCAGATCAGGTCTGAAGCGAAAGAACAACACCCATGAAGCTAAAAACTATGATTTATTTATACACTGATACAGACAGAGAAATGGATCTAAGAAACTGTTTTGAGAATTATGTAAGCCAATTTTTAAAATAAATCAAAATTATTGTTCAGCATGTCTTAAATCTCAAAGACCCACTCTTCCCTGTGTCGTGTCACACACACACACACACACACACACACACACACACACACACACACACACACACACACACACATGCCTGGTTTAGCTATTGTCCGATCCATTCCTCAGATGCTTCTCGACAGAATTCACAATTAATCAGATCTGTTGTTCCGGGTTCCGCATCCCATTCCTTTGCCCTTATACCACCCCTCCCACAGCCACTACATGGGCATCTTTCACACTACTGCTGGCATCTCTCACTACATGGGCATCTTTCACTACATGGGCATCTTTCACCACACTGGCATCATTCACAGAGGGTGAGTCACAGATGCTCCCCTGCCAGTCGTTTTGTTTCTGCTCTTTCACATCTATACTCTGGGGCAAAAGATGAAGCTGTAAGACTTAGGTGAGGCAATAGGGACAGGTATAGTTAGCTATTTTGTCTCATTTTGTTTCCTTCCAGTTTCTTCCGCATGTTTTCATTATCATTCCTCCCTCTCTCTCTCTCTCTTTCTCTCTCTCTCTCTCTCGTCTCTCTCTCTCTCTGTGCTTTTGTTGCATTCCAGTTCACTCCAGTGAAGGTATGTATTCATACCTATTCTATGTTATGTATTCCTATTGTATAAGTTACCAGTGATATACAGTATGTTCCATCAGCACATCTCAACAGACCCCACTGTGACACAGGCAATCTGAAGCCACGAATGTATAAGGCATCGTTTTTTCAGATGGTTCTCGACAGAATTCACAGTTAATCAGATCTGTTGTTCTGGGTTCCGTATCCCATTTCTTTGCCCTTCCCCCTCCCACAGCCACTACATGGGCATCTTTCACACTACTGCTGGCATCTCTCACTACATGGGCATCTTTCACACTACTGCTGCCATCTCTCACTACATGGGCATCTTTCACTACTACTGGCATCTCTCACTACATGGGCATCTTTCACTACTACTGGCATCTCTCACTACATGGGCATCTCTCACTACTGCTGCCATCTCTCACTATATGGGCATCTTTCACTACTACTGGCATCTCTCACTACATGGGCATCTTTCACTACTACTGCTGGCATCTCTCACTACATGGGCATCTTTCACTACTGCTGGCATCTCTCACTACATGGGCATCTTTCACTACTGCTGGCATCTCTCACTACATGGGCATCTTTCACTACTGCTGCCATCTCTCACTACATGGGCATCTTTCACTACTACTGCTGCCATCTCTCACTACATGGGCATCTTTCACACTACTACTGCCATCTCTCACTACATGGGCATCTTTCACTACTACTGCTGGCATCTCTCACTACATGGGCATCTTTCACTACTGCTGGCATCTCTCACTACATGGGCATCTTTCACTACTGCTGGCATCTCTCACTACATGGGCATCTTTCACACTACTGCTGGCATCTCTCACTACATGGGCATCTTTCACTACTACTGGCATCTCTCACTACATGGGCACCTTTCACACTACTGGCATCTCTCACTACATGGGCATCTTTCACTACTACTGGCATCTCTCACTACATGGGCATCTTTCACTACTGCTGGCATCTCTCACTACATGGGCATCTTTCACTACTGCTGGCATCTCTCACTACATGGGCATCTTTCACTACTGCTGGCATCTCTCACTACATGGGCATCTCTCACTACATGGGCATCTCTCACTACATGGGCATCTTTCACTACTGCTGGCATCTCTCACTACATGGGCATCTTTCACACTACTGGCATCTCTCACTACATGGGCATCTTTCACACTACTGCTGGCATCTCTCACTACATGGGCATCTTTCACACTACTGCTGGCATCTCTCACTACATGGGCATCTTTCACACTACTGCTGGCATCTCTCACTACTGCTGGCATCTCTCACTACATGGGCATCTTTCACTACTGCTGGCATCTCTCACTACATGGGCATCTTTCACTACATGGGCATCTTTCACTACTGCTGGCATCTTCCACTACACTGGCATCTCTCACCACATGGGCATCTTTCACTACTACTGGCATCTCTCACTATATGGGCATCTTTCACACTACTGGCATCTCTCACTACATGGGCATCTTTCACTACTACTGTCATCTCTCACTACATGGGCATCTTTCACACTACTGCTGGCATCTCTCACTACATGGGCATCTTTCACTACTGCTGGCATCTCTCACTACATGGGCATCTTTCACTACTGCTGGCATCTCTCACTACATGGGCATCTTTCACACTACTGCTGGCATCTCTCACTACATGGGCATCTTTCACACTACTGGCATCTCTCACTACATGGGCATCTTTCACTACTACTGGCATCTCTCACTACATGGGCATCTTTCACACTACTGCCATCTCTCACTACATGGGCATCTTTCACTACTGCTGGCATCTCTCACTACATGGGCATCTTTCACTACTACTGGCATCTCTCACTACATGGGCATCTTTCACCACACTGGCATCTCTCACTACATGGGCATCTTTCACACTACTGGCATCTCTCACTACATGGGCATCTTTCACCACACTGGCATCTTTCACACTACTGGCATCTCTCACTACATGGGCATCTTTCACACTACTGGCATCTCTCACTACATGGGCATCTTTCACCACACTGGCATCATTCACAGAGGGTGAGTCACAGATGCTCCCCTGCCAGTCGTTTTGTTTCTGCTCTTCTCACATCTATACTCTGGGGCAAAAGATGAAGCTGTAAGACTGTAAGAGGTGAGGCAATAGGGACAGGTAGAGGCAGTCAGCTATTTTGTCATCTAATTTTGTTTCCCCCCAATCCTCCCTGGTTTTGGTTTATGTTTTGAAAGTTGTCCTGAAATGGTTGGATCAAGATTGGAGATGTGTAGTGTTTAGTTAGAGAAAAGATCCGCCGCTTCAACAAGCAGGAGGTGAAAAAGAAGTGATCCTTTTATGCGAACCCAGAGCTCCACTTGAGATAGACGCAAAGAGCGAGGGAAAGTGTGTGTGTGTGTGTGTATGGATGTGTGTGTGTGCGTGCACTTGCACAGAGATGAGAGCTGATACATAAAGCTTATGTGATTCATCATGTGAGTCTTGCATGACTGTGTGTGTGTGTGTGTTCCCACATGTGTGTGAATGTACAGTATATGTACACGACTGATTGTGTGTGTGTGTGTGTGTGTGTGTGTGTGTGTGTGTGTGTGTGTGTGTGTGTGTGGTGAATACACAATGACGAGCCTGACTGAACTTGCCTCTTTGTTCCTGTGGCTGTGTGTGAACGTGCTTGGAATCCCTGACTAGCGTCAGGCGAGGCGTAAAAGCCCTGTGGTGTCCCGACGTACGCTTACTCCCCGTGTGGTCACGTCACGTCACGCCACACCGCGATCCTAGTCACGTTCAGAAAAGAAAGAGGGAATCTCTCTACTCTCACAATCATGTTCACCTTTGACCACCAGACTCTCTCTCTCTCTCTCTCTCTCTCTCTCTCTCTCTCTCTCTCTCTCTCTTTCTTTCGCTCTCTCTTTCTATCACTCTCTGCCTCTCAAATCTCTCTTTGTCTCCCACCATCTTTATCTCCATCGCTTTCTCTGCTTATCTCTGTCACTCTCTATCCTTCTCCTATTCACTCTCTTTCATTCTTTCTCCCCACCTCTCTCTTGCACTCTCTCTCTCTCTGCCTCTCCCCAAACACCTCACTCTATCCCCCTCCCTTCATCTCTCTCTCTTTCTCTCTCTCTCTCCCTCTCTCTCCCTCTCACTCTCTCCCCATCTCTCTCAATCTCTCTCTCTCTCTCTCTCTCTCTCTCTCTCTCTCTCTCTCTCTCTCCGTTAACACTCTCTCTTGCTTTCCCTCTCTCTACTCTCTCTCTCTCTCTCTCTCTCTCTCTCTCTCACTCTCACCCCATCTCTCTCTCTCTCTCTCTCTCTCTCAAATTCAAATTCAAATTCAAATGGTGCTTTATTAGCATGACTGCAATTACAGTATTGCCAAAGCTACAAATACAACATAACATACAAGTAACAGATAACAATAACACAATATACAAATAATAGGTGCATCAATGTCAGTACATCCGTAGAAATACAGTATGCAGTAATGTGGATTGTGTGTAAGGATGAGTGTGTGTGTGTGTGTGTGTGTGTGTGTGTGTGTGTGTGTGTGTGTGCGTGCGTGCGTGCGTGTGCGTGTGTGCGTGCGTGCGTGCATGTGAGCAGTGATTGTGATCAATATGTATTGGCGCATTACTGAGTGGTCATTCTCCTTTTTTTGTCACAGGTGTAGACATAATGTGCAGCTATTATTGCACATTCCTCCTCCTCTCCTAATAGGTATCTCATTTTGTCTTGGTCTTCCTTTTCTAGGAAGGTTGGGCATAAAACTTTAAATTTTGGGTAGAAGTTAGATCGAATTTCTGTGTAATTTGGACAGCTTGTGAGAAAGTGTAATTCTGATTCAATTTCTTTTTTGTCACAATACAGGCACAACCTGTTTTCTGCAGGCGTCCAAGTTTGTCTGTGCCTGCCTATCTCTATGGCTAGACTGTGATTGCTAAGCCTGTATCTTGATAATGTTTTTCTGAATTTTGTGTCTTTTACTGCAGTTAGATAGTTGGCCAATTTAAATTCTCGCTTTAGGGCTAAATAGTTCTGTAGTTTGCTCTGTTTTTCTGTTGTTTCATTCCAATATATTAGATATTTTTCTTTTTGTGAATTGATCATTTGGTTTGTATTCATTCTTACGTCCAGAACCGTATTGTCCTGGGGATTGGTTTCTTGCTGGAGCCTTAGGATCAGTTGGGTGAGGGGACTCTTTCCAGTGTTTGATTCTTGGCTCTTCAGAGCTTTGGAATGATAGGACGTGGGGTCACTAGTTTTTAAATGTCTCCAGAATTTGGCTGCTCTTTTTTCAATTTTGAACAGAAGAGGGTATTGGCCTAGTTCAGCTCTCCATGCAGTGTTGGGTGTTTGTTTTTGTATTCTGAGGATGTTCCTGCAGAACTCAGCATGGAGGGTTTCGACTGGGTTTTTGTCCCATTTGTCAAAGTCTTGTTTCATCAAAGGGCCCCACACTTCGCTTCCATATAGGGCAATAGGTTCAATCACGGATTGGAAAATTTTGAGCCAAATTTGAATAGGGATTTCGAATTGAATACATTTTTTGATGGTATAGAAAGTTTTTCTCGCTTTCTCTTTTAATTCATTCACGGCCAAGCTGAAGTTTCCATTTGATGTGAATTTCAAACCAAGGTAGGTATAATTTGTCACTTGTTCAATTTTAGTTTTGTTTAGAAGAAAGTTAAATTCATTTCCTGGGCACCTTCTTTTTGGAATGTTATTATTTTAGTTTTTTTGATATTGATGGACAGGGCCCATGTTTGGCAAAATGTCTGCACCACATCCAGGTTCTGTTGCAGGTCTTGAGCTGTTGGACTTATCAGAACTAGGTCATCTGCAAATAAAAGAAACTTAATTTTTGTGTCATAGAGGGTAATGCCCGATGCTTCAGATTGTTCAAGTTTGTTTGCCAATTCATTAATATAAATGTTGAATAGGGTCGGTGAGAGAGGACAGCCTTGCCTCACACCTCGTTCTTGGCTGAAGTAGCTTGTTTGTTTTTTTCCAATTTTGATGGCACATTGGTTGTTCAGATACATTGTTTTGATCAGCTCATAAATTTTGCCACCAATGCCACTTTCACTGAGTTTTAGGAACAAACCCTCATGCCAGATTGTGTCAAATGCTTTTTGAAAATCTATGAAACAGGCATATACTTTGGAGTTGTTTTGGTTTATTTGTTGGTCAATTATAGTGTGCAAAGTAAAGATATGGTCTGATGTTCTATAATTTGGGATGAATCCAATTTGGCTTTTACTTAAAATGTTATGTTCAATAAGATAGTTCATTATTCTTGTATTTATAATGCTACTGAAAATTTTTCCTAAGTTACTACTAACACAGATTCCTCTGTAATTGTTTGGATCTGATTTATCTCCTGTTTTGAATATGGGCGTTATAAGTCCTCTGTTCCAAATGTCGGGGAAGTAGCCAACATTTAAAATGAAATTGAACAGTTTTAGTATGGCCAATCTTAATTTGTGGTGACTATGTTTTAGCATTTCATTTAGTATGCCATCTGGTCCGCTCGCCTTTTTTGTTTTCAGGGTCTGTAGTTTGTCTGATAGCTCTTTTTCTGTAATAGGGAAGTCTAATTGATTTTGGAATTGTCCAATTGTTTTTTCCATATTTGTCATTTTTTGAAATATTTGATTTTGTTCATGGCTCAAGTCTATTTTTCCATATAGGCTGTCAAAATGGTCTTTCCATACATCACCATTTTGTATGGCTGGTTCGTCACGGTGTTTGTTATATAGCGAGTTCCAGTTGTCCCAGAAGGAATTAGTATTTAGTGATTCCTCAATCATTTGTAACCGGTTTTCAACATATTGTTGTTTTTTCTTTTTGATTGTGTTTTTATATTTTTTGAGTTCCTCATGATATTTAGAGCGTAATTCATTACTGTTGGGTTGTCTATGTTTTTGATTTGATAGTTGTCTTAGATTTTTTCTCATATTTTTGCAGTCTAAATCGAACCATTTGTTATCACTTTGTTTAGTGTTTGTTCTTTTTTTGCAAGGTTGAAGGGAGGATATTTCTGCCAGGTGGTCAAAAATTTTATTTACATTTTCCACTGCTTTGTTTACGCCTTCTGCATCATGAGGATGGCTACTTTTAAGGAAGTTGTCAATTAGTAGGGATACTTTGGGATGACAGAGGGCCGCGAGGTAATTTCCTTTACTGTTCTTGGCCCATCTGTAGCTCTCTCTAGTGTTGTGTAATTTACTAGGCTGTTCCTGTATGGGATTGTCTGTTCTTTTTACATATAAGGTGACTTGACTGTGATCGGATAATGGTGTAAGTGGCTTGACCGTGAATGCTTGGAAAGTGAACGGGTCCAAATCTGTGATCATATAATCCACAGTCGAACAGCCAAGAGTTGAACTGTAGGTGTATCTCCCGAGAGAGTCCCCTCTTACCCTTCCATTTATAATATATAGGCCCAGGCTTTGACAGAGTTCTATCAGTAATTTTCCATTTTTGTTTATTTGGGTGTCAGAGCCGTTCCTATTGAAATTAACCACATTTTGTGGGGAGCTCTGTCCAAATATGTGCATATTGCCATGGTCTGCTGTATAATCAGGGAGAATTCCTGTTCTTGCGTTCAGGTCTCCACATACTAATATATTACCTTGGGCCTGGAAATGAATTACTTGTTGCTGTATGGTCTCGAAAATTTCTTCATTGTAGTATGGAGATTCAGAGGGGGGTATGTACACAGCACACATAAATAAATCTTTG
Source organism: Sardinella longiceps (assembly GCA_027497455.2). Taxonomy (NCBI): domain Eukaryota; kingdom Metazoa; phylum Chordata; class Actinopteri; order Clupeiformes; family Clupeidae; genus Sardinella; species Sardinella longiceps. Next base: position 4,740,485 of record JAODXP020000029.1, on the reverse strand, counting down.
GTTGTTTGGGTAAGCTGTTTGTTAATTTTAAGCCAAATGTGTGAGTCTTCTTTCTTTGCTATTGAAATGTATTTATCAATTTCTTGTTTGTGCCAAATTATAATGCCTCCAGAATCTCTCCCACGAGTTATTCCTTTAATTTTGGAGGAGGAGATTGCTATTTCTTTATAGCCTGTTGGACTGAGTGTGACTTCATCAGTTCTGCGCCATGTCTCTTGTAAGATGATAATGTCCATGTTTGAAATACTTTTTTGAAATTCAATCATTTTGGTTTTACAACCAAAAGTGGATGAATGAACACCTTGAATATTCCATAACGTTACGGTAAAGGATTTCATGAAATATACAATTAATAAGTTGGGCTACATTTAACAAGTTTTTCACATCTCTAAAAGGAAACAAGCTTTTTTTTTTTTTTTTTTTTCACACAAGAAATACTTTTTTTTTTTTTTTTTTTTTTTTTTTCATTTCTCTCTCTCTCTCTCTCTCTCTCTCTCTCTCTCTCTCTCTCCCCCTATCCTATTCCCTCTCTCTCATCCACTCCCCTTCTCTGTCAGTGGGTTGGAGTAGTGAGTGGACTGCACTGGGAATGTTTGTGGTCCAGAGGAATGATCATTAAAGAACTAAAAATGAACCCAGCTAGTGGCTCGGACATGTATGAATGCAACAGTCTTTCCCTCAGAGCCGTCCAGGCAGGAAAATGATCTGTTTGCCAGAAAGTAAATAAATAAATAAAATAAAATAAAATAAAATGTCTGCTGTGGTTCTAATGTTAAAGTCCTTACCCTGCATGCAGGGTGAGTTGCTTGACACAGCCCTTGGTTTTCCTTGCAAAGCGTTTCTGCAAGTTTGGCTGTGGTGAACCATAGCGCCGTCATCCTCTAAGCTAAATGGCTGGACTTGGCAACCCACAGCATTCAGACAGCCGTACGAGAGAGAGAGGGAGAGGAGAGAGAGAGAGAGAGAAAACAAATCCTCTCATTTGACTGTCAGAGAGTGACCTGGATATTTGGGGGTGGGGGGATATATGAAGAGAAAAGCTGAAATTCTTGATGCCAGGCCACAATTTTTTTCTTTTTTTTTTTTAGAACTGCCCTAGTTCTGTGTGTGTGTGCGTGTGTGTGTGTGTGTGTGTGTGTGTGTGTGGGGTGTGTGTCAGTGCATGGTATGTTGTGGGTGCATTTGAGTGTGTGTGTGTAGAAAACAAGTGGCAGCTCTGCAATGCCAGTAAAAGGCATGCTTAATAAGCACAGTGTGTCCTACATGTCCAGTGGGAGGTAAGCTGGGCTTCTATGGCACATAAAACCTGTCCAGTCCACAGGGATGCAATATATAGACCCAAGACAGTGGGTGAGCTGAGCTGGGTGGATTGGAAAGTGGCTTAATGTGTGTGTGTGTGTGTGTGTGCGTGTGGTGTATGTCATTATTTCCAATCAAATCGGCCCTCTTCTTGCACTTCCCCTCTTTCTCTCTCTCTCTCTCTCTTTCTCAGTGTCCCCTTCTTTCTCTCTCTTTCTCTCTCCTTCACTTTTTTCCTTCCCTCCTCTCTCTCCACTTAAGTTCATCGGCACTTCCTCTCTCTCTCTCTCTCTCTCTCTCTCTCTCTCTCTCTCTCTCTCTCTCTCTCTCTCTCTCTCTCCCCTTCTCTGTGTCCCCTTCTTTCTCTCTCCTTCACTTTTTTCCCTTCCCTCCTCTCTCTCCCCTTAAGTTCATCGGTAACCCGTTCTTTCACAGTCCCTTAATTACTATCAGCCGTTTTCCTCTCCTCCCTCTCTTCCTCCTCTCTCTCTCTCCTTTCCTCTCCTCCCTCTCTTCCTCCTCTCTCTCTCTCTCCTTTCCTTTTCTCCCGGCCCGGCCTGGCTGCCGAGAAGTGACATCTGCATTGACAGGGAAAGTATGATGCACAAGGCAGGCGACTAGTATTTCCATGGGCCTTCCTCTGCGAATTACAACAGTAGAGAAATAGGGAGAGAAATATAAAAACAGCACAGTAGAACTCTTAGTAGGCTACCGCCAGTTTTCATCAACAAATCAAACTCATAAACTTACAGTGTGTCGTCGACAAACCCCACACAACCATGTTGCCTAATTTCTTAGATTAGAGTGAAGTAAACATATTACTTAAACATATTAGACAGATTTTGCACTTACTTACTGGGGTTCTGCCTTGGTTTCACAGTCCTTTTCGAAAATACAACTGAAAAATGCCAATATCTCCAGGAAATTTAACAGGAGCCTTGAAACAACTAGATATCAGATACTAGATTATAGCAGGTACTGCACTTGTGCAAAATAATAATGAAAAATGTAGATACTGCATTTTCCCTTTGTTGCACTGGTGGTATAATCTGTACCATTTTAGCTAGTCATGCAATAAATGTCCTTGAGTTTAGTGTAGTAGTCTTATAGAAAAAAGAGATCTTTCTAAGGGAAACGTGTGCATTAGCAAAAATATATATAAAAAATAAAAAACATAAAACATAAAAACATCAATGTTAATAGCTGCGTTTTGTACTTTGTACAAGTTTCAATTCAAAAGTGCTTAAAACTAGCTTTGTTTTGGCATGTGCAAGCATATAGCCTACTAGTTCTAAACTCAGACTCTACAGAGAGGCCTAAAATAAGAGGTTGTGCTTGTGTTGTGCACAGGTGACTGCAGCAGTGGTGGTTCTCCCGTCTGGCTGTCAGGCAGGCCTGGCTGGGCTGGGCTGACCAGTGCAGGGCGTTTCGAGGAGCCTATTGAGATGCAGTGCTTGTGGTAAGGAAAGGAAAAGGGAGAGGGAAGGAGGGAAGGAGGGAGGGAGGGAGGGTGTGAGGGGAGCGAGCGAGGAGGGCGGCTGGGGGACTGCAGCGGCCGGGTCCCCTGGCGAAGCCCATATCAGCAGATTTATGGTCTGAGTGGAGCACTTAATAATCCTTCTGCAGCTCTACAGCCACGGCACAGACTCTAGGGAACAACAGGCAGGCAGGCAGGCAGGCACATCCCCAACACTGGCTATATGGAGAGAGAGAGAGAGAGAGAGAGAGAGAGAGAGAGAGAGAGAGAGAGAGAGAGAGGGGAAGGGACGGAGAGAGAAAGAAAAAGGGATGGAAAGAAGGAAAGAGAAGGGAAGGAAGGGAACATCAGACAGGCAGGCACATCCCAACACTGGCTATATGGAGAAAGAGAGAGAGAGAGAGAGAGAGAGAGAGAGAGAGAGAGAGAGAGAGAGAGAGAGAAAGGGATGGAAAGAAGGAAAGAGAATGGGGAGAGAGAGGATAAGAGAATGGGGAGAGAAAGAGAAACGGATGGAGAGAGTGAAGAGAGATAGAGGGAGAGAAAGAGAAGAGCGAGGGAGGTACAGTCAGTAAAGGGAGAGCGAGAGGTCATATGAGACAAAGAGGGAGATTGGTTGTTGGAGGGGGGGGATGGGGGAGTCGAGGAAAGATAATAAGAAAGAGAAAAGAATTAGAGGAATGAAGAGAAAGAATGAATGAAGTGATGAATGAATAAATGAATGAATGAATGAACACTGAAGAGGTCAGATGGACCCACTGGCTGGACCAAGGAGTCAATCGTGTTTGTGACAGTACCTCTCAACAGGTACCTATCGATTTATAGATTGAGCCTTGTCACGTGAAGAGTGATGGCACCTGTGAAGGGGGGTGGGTTGGGGTGGAGGTGCCCTTTTACAGGTCAAATACTTCATGAATATGCCTGTCCTGTTATAGTTGCATGTTGGCGAAGCATAAATGTGAAGGACAGACCTGTGTGTCCTCCCTCTCTCTCTCTCTCTCTCTCTCTCTCTCTCTCTCTCTCTCTCTCTCTCTCTCTCTCCATCCTCCCCACCTAGTACGTGACAAGAAGTGCAACTAAGTCGCCGTGGCTACAGTACTTCTTGTTCTTTCTCAGTCTTCTCTCTCTCTGCATTATTACAGTATGTAAGACCATGCAACAAAAAGGGGATTCCATGATTCAGATAGATGCCTTTGCTGTGTAAAGTGACTAAATATAATACACACACACTGGTAGTAAAAATTATGTGTGTGTGTGTGATTAGTTTTTGTTTTAAATATAAATCTTGTAGGATTATCGCTACGGTTTGGATAGCTCAATGGTGTTTTTTGCCCCCAACAGCACCTTCCAGGCAGCACAGCCTAAAAGGCACTTCCCTTACCCTATTCCTAACTCTAACCCCCTCAACCCTCATCCCAACCCTAAACTGAGTGGAGTAGTGCCTTGAAGTCAGCGCTGCCTGGAAGGCACCGTTGAGGGCAAAAAATACCAAAGACCGTTTGGATAGCTCATGCTTGTTTCTTATATAATTATCTAGGGCCTACCTATGAGGCTTACAGTATATCAAGAGAACCCTGTCATTGCTTATAGACAAAAAGAGCAGGCAGGGCCGGTTCTAGGCATAGACAAACGAGGCGGTCGCCTAGGGCACCAAATATCAGGGGGCATCACAATACATTTCTCACTTTTTTTTCTTCAGTTTTTCTCTTATATTTTTAGGAAAGGGGGGGCAAAACTTAAATCTGGCCTAGGGCACCAAAAAGGCTAGAACCGGCCCTGAGAGCAGGCTCTGTGTTAATTGCCCACTGGAGCACTAACAGTATTTAGTGGATTACGGTGCTAAATGCACAACAATTGTGGTGTACTTGTGGGCCAAACTGTAACTGAGATGCATGAAACATTTTAGTGTTTGGTTTTTATATTAAACTATCTATACTTCTGGTTCCAGTTGTGAACACTGCATAAAGACACATGGTACATTGGTACAGGCCTGTCTGTGAAATGCAAACACAAGGGCTCCCTCTGTAGGCTGCCAAGAGTCATGTCCAGAAGAGTCACCACACTGACATGCCATCATGCAGAGGTTTTATGAATCATCTCAGAAAATAATATCACTAATAACATTTAATTGATAGAGTGCTTTTCTAAATAGGCTATTCAAAGACACCTTGCAGAAGTAAAAACTAATGAATTAAAACAATGAAATAATTAGTAGCAATATATAGCCTAGATATAGATATAAATATAAATATAAATAACATTTCCATTGAACAGCTCAGTTCTCCATACAGATCTTCACATAAGTTGCAAGTTACCTATAGCTGACATATAGAATGCCATTTCTCATATATGAAATATGCTTCCTATGTTCATTTACAACCTTCAGAGATAACACTTAAATCATTTTAGCTTTGGCTCAGCACGATTGACTCACCAGTCACCACCAAGGGGATTTTAAAATTTTTCAATTAAACATTCATAATTTCTTTTTAATAATTTATAGTTGACTAATTTCATACTCTGATCTGCACAGAAATTCATTTACTTCAGTGCTAAGGTAGTTAATGAGAGCGCTGATGCAAATAAAACGCATCAGTGTATAGCATTACTTATTACATAATGTGCATTAAAAAATGCTCATGAGATTTTATGCCTGTCATGCCTATGCACATGCCTGTTCTTTCTTTCTTTCTTTCTTTCTTTCTTTTTTTCTGTATAACAACACTGCAGTTTGTGCTTTTGTTATGGATCAGAGATATTCTAGAAATGTTATGGTTTTTTGATGATGATGATTGTGCCTTGGAAAACCATCTGCCAGTCGCAAATCAGTCAGTGAGTGACAAAGTTGTGTGGCTTTGTGTGTGTATGTGTGTGTGTATAGGGTGTAGTGTGTGTATGTGAGTGTGTATGTGTGTGCGCGCCCCAGTGTGTGTGCCGCTTGTTATGATCTGGAAAGAAGCTTTTTGTGTTGGGGAACTATCACCGCTGTACTTTTCTTCTCCTCTCCTCTCCTCTTGTCTTGAGGATGCGCATTACAGTATTTCCTCCTCAATAGTCCAGTCCCCACTCCTCTCCTCTTTTCTCTGCTGAATTATAAATGCCCCCCACACCACACCACACCACTCCACACCACCCACTCACCACTTATCTAAGAACACAGCACACAAATATGGACTCCATATGGGCTGCAATATCCATGTTCTCTCTCTCTCTCTCTCTCTCTCTCTCTCTCTCTCTCTCTCTCTCTCTCTCTCTCTCTCCCTGTGATGTGTGTGTGTGTGTGTGTGTGTGTGTGTGTGTGTGTGTGTGTGTGTGTGTGTGTGTGTGTGTGTGTGTGTGTGTGTGTGTGTGTGTGTGTGTGTGTGTGTTTGAGAGAGAAGGAGGGGAGATAGACAAAGGCTATACAGTATGTATGTGTTTCCATATTCTGTAACTTTGCGTTAACTAATTTCTGTGTGTGCATGCGTGTGCGTGTGTGTGCATGCGTGTGTGTGTGTGTGTGTGTGTGTGCGTGTGTGCGCGCGTGTGTGTGTGTGTATTGATATGCAGTAATGAGTGTGTCCTAGTGTGTGGTGGTGTTTTATGTGTATTTATACCCAGATGGGGACTAAGACAGCGATGACTCACTCCTCTCTCGCTCCCTCTCTCTCTCTCTCTCTCTCCATGCGCTTTGCCTCAGCCCCATTGGTACGCCCTGCATAGAAGAAGAAGAGGAGGAAGAGGAGGAGGAGGAGGAGGAAGAGGATGCCTCCCTCATAGAGACGGAATCAGACTACTCCCAGCTGTGCTGTGCAGCTCGGCTGCCATATTACCATTTCTATCTTTAGCCGTCTGTATCTTTAGACATACCTGCTAGCCTAGGCTGCATGTGCAGGTGATGTCATTTGAGAAAGTAAACAAACTGAATGGCAGGCAGCAACTGTAGGGCAGTGATGTGTGTGTGTGTGTGTGTGTGTGTGTGTGTGTGTGTGTGTGTGTGTGTGTGTGTGTGTGTGTGTGTGTGTGTGTGTGTGTGTGAAACTGAATGGCTGCAACTGTAGGGTGATGTGTCTGTGTGTGTGTGTGTGTGTTGTTTAAGGCACGTTGATGTAATCCTTGGAGCGTGTTGTTTTAAATGCAACCAGTTCTAATGTCAGCTGAAAGCATTGAGAATGTCGGACACAATACCTTGACACAGTAGCCTTTGTCTCAGGTCTTTCTATAGCATTGAACAGAAGCCTTACTATACATTATCAAACTGACATTAAGAGCAAAATTATACGGCTGATTTTTATAACATGCTGAATAAAAGTCACAGCCTCTGGCAAATCGAGTGGCGGATCACCGCAGCAGTCGCAGCGGTGAGTTCAATGTAAAGCCTCAAGGTCTTTAAGACGCTACGCTAAATGTCAACTGTAGGTCGTGCAGGAATGTTGTGCTCAAGACACTTAATGCTGAAGAACGTTACACCCAGTGCCCTCTCTGGAGTCTATTGAGTTTGAAGTCAATTCAATACACCTTATTGGGTTGCCTGTTTTGAAAGAAAACAGTCACCTTCAGAGGAATGATGCTGTGACTTTTACTCTTTGAGGGAAAGGGGAAGTGTTATGTAAGGACTTGAGATGGTGGGGGAGGGTCATCTGAACAGGACCGACAGGACACTCTTAAAAGGGTGATAAGGGGTTTGGAGGATGGAGGTGTCATGATGTTGTCATTCAATAACCTCCTTTCTGTTGTATAATAATAGAGGTTGGTCTCAGAAGGGACAAAAGATTTGATGAAGAAGATCGAGTGCAGAATATACCTGAGAGTGAAAAGGTCTCTCAATGCTTGCCCCTCTCGGATGACGGTTGATTTATTGTGTGTTTACATTTGCGTACTGACATGTATACAGTACACGTGTATATACATTGTATACATTTCTTGTGACCTTCACTGACCTGAAAGTGAGGCTCTCAGTCTCACACTCGCCCCAGTACAGTATGTACAGTGTCAGCAGATGATGAAGGTCTATAATGTGTGATTATGGAATTAACAATAGTGCTTTATACAACAGTGTTCAGGTCTGCAGGACTTAAACAGACTGATGTCAGTTACTGTACTTGTAACGTTGAAAACGTTGGACAAGGACAGAATATGGTTATAAGCAGTGGTTAAAGTGGGATTTGGCAGGAGGGGGAACTCTCATATTTTGTGTCGGCACAAACAAAGAAAAATGTATAGAAGAAGACTAGGATGATATTGTTCATTTATCTGAGGTGCCGGTACCGCGTACCCCCAATTTTCATCATAAATTAATATCAATACAAACCGTGCGATGGGAAAATTTGAAAAGGTGGTGTCGTCATTAAAATCAAGTTGCCTTGATACATATAATGCTTATCATTAAATCTGACAGGTTGAATGGAAAATAGATTAAGTTCAGCTAATGTATTTCAACACAAACAAATGTATCAGCATCAACTAGAATGAATTTGAATGCAATAGCAAGATTTCATGGTGAGAAATCTGGTAGTGGAGATAAGATCATGATGTTCATCTTGTTTTATGGAAGTTTACATAATGATACACTCATCTTCAACACTTGTCTAAAAATAAATCAGACCTGTGGATGCTGTAACCTACTGACGCTCAACAATCAATTGAACAACTGATGCCCCCTGGTGGTCATTTTAGGAACAATAAATGGCTTTAATACATTTTAATGGGTGACCCTCAATTACTTTGACTGATCCCTTACATTGATTTATTTTCATGATGAATGCTGTAATTTAATGAAGATTCCATTATAGGAAAAGAAAAGGCACGTCAACTACTAGGCTATAAAATATGCCAACTTGATAGATGAGAACTTGATGAGATAGATGAGATTTGTATGTATCACTGTTTTAACTTCTAATGGTGTCAACACCAATGTATACTGCAGAGAAGGTCACCAGTAAGTCAGTAAGGTAGGTCTTATGATCAGGCATGGACTGGCCATAGGGCATACAGGGCCATGCCCGGTGGGCCGATGGTCATTTTTGGGCTGGGGCTGTCATTTACTCGTAATTTTCATAAAGGATATTGGGCAACTTTAATGAAATCTCTCATATTCATGCAATATGTCCAACTTACAGTGTTATTTTAGCTAGGCCCGGGCCACTTTTTGGTCCCAGTCCGGCCTTGCTTATGATTGATAGGTGCTGAAACCCCCTGTTGCTATGGTCAGTACAGCCTCATCATAGCAACAGTCACCGGGTGACACGTGCGGGTGGCTCGCCTGTCTGTCAGCAGCTTTGGCGTCAGGGCCTCACTACTCACGCCGCTGTTGCACGCGCCCATGACCCCTCTAAACAATGCTGTGTCGCGTCACAGTTGACACCACACACACACACACACACACGACCCCACCTCCCCTGAAATTCCCGGTTCTCGCTCTGACCCCAACCATGACCACTCATGCGCCCCGCCGAAGGAGGACACCTCTGTGGGCGCCCATTGGGGCGAGGACCCCGCATTGTTTCAAAGAGAGAGAGAGAGAGAGAGAGAGGCGTCCAGCGAGAAGCCCGAAACAATGGAGCCAACAAGCGAAGTCCATTTTCTAAGAGGCTCTATAAATAGGATGAAACACCGGTCGGCCTGGTCATAAATCATGGAGCGAGTGGTTATAGTTGGGGTTGGAGGGCGGGTTTTGGGGGTGGGCGGGTGGGTGGACGGAACAGATAGACGTCGGCCAGGCCAGGCGTCCAGCAGCAATTATAGTTATGATAAAGAGGATATGAACTCTACTGTCGTCTGCGATTTTATTACTGACATCAACACAAATAGGGTCAGTCCGCGGGGCCTACTTAATGACACGCCATCAGCAGCTCTTGCAGTATGTTAAAAGGATTTGGGTCCTTTCCAGTTATTGTTGAGAAGCGTTTTCTCCTAGCTCCCTCCCTCCCTCTCTCTCTCTCTCTCTCTCTCTCTCTCTCTCTCTCTCTCTCTCTCTCTCTCTCTCTCCCTCTCCTTTGCTCTATCCCTTTCTCTTGTTTCAATTCAAGCATAGGCATCATCTATGTTGCTCCATACTTAACTCCCTAAAGTATTTCCTGTGAAGGAAACAATAAGACAATAGACACAAGTGCTCGGACAGTCTAGCCAACACAGGGCCGATCTGAAGATCTACTGATGAACTATCAACAACAGAGCATGAATCACTTTTACACAAACACAGACGTCATGGGGAAGGTATTACGCCTGTGGAGAAGGAACATGTCTACCGTCGACCGTCTCTGCACAGTAATCTGTTATCTACTGTATTCACAATGACATCCTGCTAAATTATAAACTATAGGCCTACTGTATATTTTTAAGCATTTGATTTTGGGTATACGGTCCGAAGTCTCTTGTTTACATTGGAAAGATTGCCTCACCAAGTCCACGGTTATATTACTTCAGTGCAATCTTGGCCTTCATGAAAGTCAGATTTGAAAAAGTCTGGCTTCAGAAAGTGAAAGTCGCACCATGTTAGGGTTCCACCAGTGTTGTTTTTGTGCCAATTATCTGAAGTACTTGGCTTGGAGCGGCGCTAATTAAAGTCAGCTTGTTTAGTAAATGGTTGGAACAAATATGTGGTGGGACTTACTTTGTGAAGCTAGACTTTTACACCTCTCATAAAATGTGTCCCACTTGCTTGCTTGTACAGTGTGTTTCCAGCATTACAGATGTGATATGAACATAGTGGCACTGAGCTTTCTGAACACTATGTTCATAAACATGTATGACCTAAAATTATTTCTCTCTTCACTTGGCCTTTTCCCTGCTCCTTTCACAACAACTCTTTTCAAAATGTATTGGCAGGTATAAGACAAAAACAACAACAACAACAACAACAATAATAATAATAATAATAATAATAATAATAATAATAATAATAATAAAACCCTATTTATCCAAAATATGAAGAGTTTGGTTCCAAAACGCTATAAAAGCCATTCTACATCACTTTCAGAAATCATTTTATTACACTTTATTTTTTAGATGTATGAGTGTAACTACTTTTGGGATACTTTTATCATCACAAAATAAAATCAACATAATTGAAGTTTGGTCAATAATTTCTGAAATACATAATTAAAAAGCAGGATTTTTCAGTATTTTCAAAAATGAATTTATAGCGTTCTGGAATCAAACTCTTCATATATTGCACAATTTTGGGAAAAATATTTTTTTCTCACGTACAACACTGGGAAGTAACAGATAACACAGATACTAATCTGCTCCAAATAGACCTTTTGTCTACCTTGGCTTAATAAGTCTGACTACTTGCTGTTCTGAGGCTTTCGAGGCTTTTTTTGAACTACTTTTTGACCTAGGAGCACCATGGGAAGCTTAGGGATTTCAGACGAGTACCCGGGGTTGGTCTGCACTGCAAACGGGTCTCGAATCCACCACCCTGTCAACTAGGCTACAACAAACCCGCGGCATGGGAGTCAAATGTTCAAACCAATGAGCTGAAAAGCCCATGCTTCCAATTCTGCGGTTAAAGGTGTTCTTGAAGGATACGGTTTTGAGGATTTACTACTGCCACCAGCTTGCCAAGCTAGTTGGTATCCGATACATGTGCACATATCCCACCTTCAAGCCAGGTGCAGGACAAACTAGATGTACCGCATGACGGTACAAAATATGACCGCCGCTCAGTTCTGCACATTTTCTGCCCTGTGTGTGTGAGACAGTAGACCTATCATCCCAAACCAATAACTTTGCGCTTTATAGCACCACCTAAAGGTCGATGGCTGTACAGTCATTTAATGTTCATATAAATTCATTTAAATTTGGTGCATTTCATAACATCTGATCTAAAGATATGGGCAATTAAAGCAGTATAATATTTACCTCACTCACGTCAGATCATGCGCTACGTAACTTTCGTAAGGCACTTCCGCGCAACGATCTGATGTTGAAGCCCATCAGAGAGATTTCAAGCCATTATTCGGTAACACTTTGCGGTAAGGGTACATGAATTATCATGAATTCATGCATGAAATCATTCATGATTCATGCATTACTTCATCTCTGAAAGTCTAATGAGTTATCAGGAATTAACATGAATTCATTGTTTGTCATTAATGACCTCCTGCTGAAATAGCACATGATCTTAAGTATTAGTTACACTGGGTACATCATCATGAGTCATGATTAATTAGCATGAGTCATGATTATTAGCATGATCATGATGAATTCATCATGTTTGTGCCCCCTCAACTAAAGTGTTGACATGGTTAAATTGGTAAAAATTAGTTGACGTAAGGGATAGATATGAGGAACTAGGCCAAAGTAGGCTAAATAAGTACTTTTATTATATCAAATTACATCAAATTCTTTTGAACAAAAACATCATGATCATGGGTAATTAGTCATGACTCATGATGATGTACCCAGAGTAATTAATGCTTAAGATCATCTGCTATTTCAGCAGGAGGTCATTCATGATAAACAATGAATTCATGCTAATACCTGATGAGTCATTAGATATTCAGAGATGAAGTAATGCATGAATCATGAATGAAATCATGCATGAATTCATGATAATTCATGTACCCTTACCGCAAAGTGTTACCCATTATTCTCTAACCGGACCAATCAGGGCCGCTGGCTGCTGTAGAGGGTGTGACGTAGCAAAGAAGCAACTGTTTTGAATCCAACCAATCCAACAAACGTAACGAGCGTCATCGGTTGGTTTCGATGTGGTTGGCTGCAGTGTACGTCAATTAAATTGATGGACAAGCCGTTTGCCCAGTTAGATTCAAGGATTTCTGGCTCCTGAAATAATTCGTCTATCGCTGAATATCAGATGAACGCGCGTAGCGCTACATCTGACGTGAGTGAGGTAAGTATAATATTGCATTTTAATTTTTTACCAAGGGGGTGCAAATCACAAATGACTGGTTATAAGCTAAGTTGATGTGGGCTCTTGAGACCAACATTCCATAAAAATGTCATCATCCTCAATGTCACGGGTCAGGTAGTTTTTAGGAAAAACTTCATTTTTTGGGTTTCGCGGGGGGGCAGCTCAAAGATGGAGTGGCCCCCAGGGACCAAACAAAATTTTTCCGTAAAAGTCTACTGGGGCTACATGCCCACCAAGTTTCATGTGCCCCGGTGTTACGGTGTCCCGGGAATCGTTGACCAAAAATTCAGGAAGTAGATGACAGGAGAAAAAAAAAAAAAACTTTGACAATCATTATATGACCGCTACGCTTGCTACGCTAGCGGCGGTCATAATAAACTAATGTCCAAAACAAGAGAAAGTAATAAAGTAATTACTTATTCAACCTCAGTGATGTCACCTAACTCGTCACTAAGTATCAAATTACACCTGACAACATGCCTAGCCTGGGAGTTCCCATGCTCCTTTGCCCGCTAATTGAATTTGGGTCTGCAAACCAGCCTGGTGACCATGGCTGTTTTTCTCGCCTGCTTTCGGTATCCAATTGCAGAACAAAAAGGGATTTGTACGGCCAACAATTGCATTTTACGTGGTGGCTCTGGTATTGGCTCCGAGCTATGTACAGACGCTATGATAGACATTCGTAGCGCCCAATAAACGGCTCTGGACAATCATAAATGATGCTTCCGCTACGAGAAATGCAATAGGTAGGTCTCCAGACTAAATATCACTTGTGATTTTTAGTTTGGCATTCGCCAGGCTACAACATGCCAAGAATCTACAGTAAATCACGTAATGGTAAATAGAAGCTAATTAATGATGTGAAACCACCAGCTTCCTAATCTATGCCTCATGTGCAAGATTCATTCCTGATAAATAACATGGAATATCATGTCCAGGTCTCGTGGTATCCTGTTGTTAGGCCAGTACTCTGCTGAAGAGAGTGCAGTACATTTCTCACATCCATCTTTCCTCAGGCCCACAGCAGCACCAATGTCCTCAGCTCAGAGTGGCACAAGATAATAA
>JAODXP020000029.1:4714285-4724285 GCA_027497455.2 Sardinella longiceps | reverse complement strand
AATCCTGGCCCCGGGACAAAAATCTCTGCCTTGACAATCGCTTCACGCATGCAATCAGTCTCACCAACACACAGCACAGCACAGGCAGGCGCATGGATTGGTTTGTGTGTATGTGTGTGTGTGTGTGTTTGTGGAGCCAGGGTAAGGGGACATTGATTGAGTGGGGTTTAGTGAAACAAACAAACAAACAAAAACAAAAATATGGACAGGTATGGCTCTTACTCTTTCCTGGTGTGTCAAGGATCAAGAGATATGGCATTTGGAGATCTGTACTGGACTTCACTACGAATACCAGTAACTCCTGGTGACCTCCTCCTTCACCAGCATAGTAGGCTAGCCCATTCACCTTTTTCACCAACGTCACTTTGAGGCACTAGAACGAGGCTTGGGTGGTAAAACTTCCCCAGAAGTAGCTTCTGGGGATTGGATGCCCCTCATCTGTCCAACTTTCCACCTGACCAACAGTAAGAGAGGGGACCAGCAGTAAATTTTCTGTCCGGCATCTATGAGAAATTATTAATTATTATATTTATATAGCGAAGGGAGTTTTTCCTTGCCCCTGTTTCTCATGGATGCTTCCCGTACTGCCTGTAAAGCGCCGCGAGACAATGCACTGTATTTGAGCGCTCTACAAATAACATTGAATTGAATTAAATTAATGTTTCGTCGGCACTTCCTCTAGTTTTACCACCCGAGCCTCGTTTTCGTTCGGAACATGGCGGCCAGGTGAAAAAGGTGAATCCCATCATCCCATCACCATACAGTCATATTCACAGAACATGGGGCCTTGAACCGGTCGCCCTTCCACCTTCATACACTCGACACTCGTATCAACCACACATGGCCAAGAAACACTAGTCTCTATTCAAATTCGAAATAGGACTTTTTTCTGTTAGACAATCGCATCATCCACGTATTGAAATAGGACTATTCCTGTTAGACAATCACATCATCCACGTATGGAAATAGGACTATTCCTGTTAGACAATCGCATCATCCACGTATGGAAATATGGCCCTCTAAAAGTACACTTCTGTTGTTTACACTGTGGACACAATACAAGTCTCGCCCAGGTGACTGAGTAAGCTATAGGTCCAGTAAAGGGTCAATGTGCAAATTCATGAACATTGGTCTCCTCTTGGGAAAACCATCAAACAAAACAAAACAAAAAAGCAAAAAAGCATTTAAGTATAAATGGGTCCCATACCGACGGGATGGGAAGGCATCAAGAAATAAAATTCAAAGACAAATATTTTATGAATCTAAAACCCAAAAAGAACCCTTCACATTTGCTTAAAAGACATTTTTGTTTGCAAGGGAGTTTTCCAGTTTGTTACACAGAGTAAGACATTTGGGAAAATTCTGGAAAAATCAAAATTAATGATAAAAAAAAACTAAATAAAACAAACAACACCCTCAAACATATCACTAGAGGTCATCAATCCTGACGCCATGTTGGAAGTGAATCACTTCCTGGCGCCATGAACTTGAGTTTGCATTGATGTCTGTCTGTGTCTACAGAGGTCAACCTCAAAGGTCATCCTCAACAGACAGTGTGGAGTTTCCCTGGGCAACAAAGCAGACTAGGAGTTGGGAGAGTGAAAACGTCATCTATGTTAGCAGCGAGTGGCTAGACTAGGCTAGTAAAACTGCCTTGACGCACAGTATAGCATTATGCACTAATATATGTTCCACTATGCACAAACACACATACAGGCACACACACACACACACACACTGACATACGCATAACAGGCACTCACACACACACCTAGAACTTAACTACAGTCAGATGTCACACTTGTTTTTCAGCCACCATTGAAAACACACAGAGTCACTTACTTTATCAGCTAAACACACACAGTCACCAGCGCAATGGAAAAGACTACACAGAGAGAGCGCGAAAGCTACTGCTTTGGAAACAGAGCAGAAACTTGAGTTCATTAGGCTATTATGGGCTTATGTACGCTTGATACAACCCATTGATCGCATAAGGAAACTTTGGTGGCATTCAACTCAAAAAAATTAGTTATCTTCCTCATTACATTTTATGTGTCTGAGACGAGTCACATTATTTCATTTTTGAACATTAATGGATTTTTAAAGTGATGTAACATCCTTGAGTAATCTTTTCCTCTTAATTTCCACTAACATAGTTGCTGCCACAATTTTAATAGCCAATGATTTGCTTTCCGAATGAAAACATAAAACAGCTTGGGTTATAAAAGAAAATCATATGTGTTCCATGACTGATACAGCTGTACACATCAGCAGTGCAAAGGCAACAATCACTTCTTTCATTTTCTCTTCCAGTGTAGATTCTACGTGTCAAAGACGGCACAATGCTGCCCCCTTGTGTTTAAGATCAGTACTGAAGGTGAAGCATGACAGTTACATAAGTATTAAATAAATAAAAAAGACTGTGAAATGCATTGCACATACCATTCAGATAGATCACAACAGCTTGCATTCTTGCCTTTGGACTTAAAAAGAGCTGAAAAAATATAATGACCAAAAAAAAAAAAGTATAATTTTCACATTGTATTAAAAACATTTGTTCATTAACCCTTAAAAAATAATAATACATAACTAAAGCTAATGTGCTTGGGAATGCTTTGGCATAAATAAACACAAACATTTATGTCAACACTGTAGTGCATTGGTAGCAGTTTGTTATACAGACACTACCTCATAGTTTCATAGTTAACTTCACACTGCTTATAAACTCAGCCAGACCATGTAAATGAAATGTCGTCATCATTTGGTGATAAAATCACCATAATGGCTTCATCATCTAATGAAATTATTTGAATCCATTAGAAAGATCAGATCATCCATACTCTTTACACGGGTTTGTGTTATTTTGACAAGAGACTTATGTGAAGCTTAAACAGCTTCTAAGAACAAAGACGAAATTTGACTTCACTTGTGTGAATGGCAATATGAAAGGCTTGGACAGCCAAATGTGTAATATCAAGTAAGACTTATTTCCCTTCAACTTAATAATACTTATAATAAAGTGAAGTAAAATAAATGTTAGAAGAAGAAAACAAAAACATTCAACACTGTCAATCTTTTTCGAATGGTTCCCCACAAATAACTTTACAATCGTTCCCTCTTTGTGCTGAAAGAAAATGATCCTTATTGGGAGACACAGGAGAGTTACAAAGGCCACCCATAACTCCATGGGAAAGGCAAAACGCTTCAGTCTAGGGTTGCAACTAACACTTATTCACATAATTATATTTTTCAATTAATCAAGTAGTTGTTTAGTCTATAACATGGCCTTGAATGAGAATGACAGAATGCCCTGTGCCCTGTTTTGTCCACTTGCTAAAGCAGTGAGTAAAAAATATCCAAAGCGAAAAATGAATAACAAAAATAGTTAATTAATTTTAATAGCTGAAATGATAACTAATCGATTAAGTGATTAATTGTTGCAGCCCAACTTCAGTGCACTTATCATTTCATTACCAAATGGGTACCAGGGGGCTAGGCCTTAGACAGAGCCTCCATGGTAATGTGTTTTGATTGGCCACATTTGCTTCGCCAAAAAAAAAAAAAAAAAAGAATTCTGAGGAGGTTGTGCATGTTTGCTTGATCTGGCATTAGAAAAAAAAAAAAAAAAGTATAATATGACGATATGAACTACAGAAAAAAAATAGCCATGAAAGGTTGTATTTAAGGATACTCAATACTGCTCCTCCAACAGGATCCTGTGACTTAAAAACAAGGAGCAGAGAGTTTGGGGACAAACAGCATTGCCACACTTCACTTCTCTCACCTGTCACACGCTTAGGATGGAACCCAAGTCTGTTCATACCACAGATTCTAGAGCGGAGCACTCTAGAATCTTTGGTTCATTAGACACAAAACAAAGCCTCAGTTCCGTTTGTAAGGCTTGAGGGTAAAAAAGGAGATCTTGTCCAGCAGCTCAGCTGGGTGGTGGGGTGTGGGGTTGGGTTGAGGGGCAATAGGGTAGACTAGGGTAATTTGGGAGAGAGGGTACTGGGGGTTCTATTGCCTCAAAAATGCTGGAAAAAAAGGGAAGAGATGGGGAGAGAGGAGAGAAGGGTAAAAAAAAAAAGATGTACACGCATTGCTACCAGTCATCATAACTACTACAAATACCAGGCCTACTTTTTGAAAGCACGGCACCAATGCCTCAGTTAACACGAAGACATCTCTTGCACAGTTGACAACTGACTTTTAGCATATCTGTAGCATGTCATGAATGAATTACACACATTAGGCTATCCAAAATAGAAAGGGCATCATGGCTGTTGATTGGATAGACCAGCGAAGAAGCTACTGTACTTTCAACAAATGCTTCAAAAATCCCACAGCATAACTGTTAGGATGTCCTGTTGTAACGTACCCTTTGTTTGTAAATGACATTTTAGCCCATAGTTGAACTTCATTGTGTCAGTGTTCATGATAACTGAGGCATTTTTTGCTATTCATTGAGGCCTAAATGGGAAGAGGAATTCACACGACTCTTAGTCAGGAGAGATGGCATATTCCAACATTAAGAAAGTGCAAAAGCATTTAGCCATATCTTGTGTTTGTCCTTCACAAAACACACATGAGCATTGATTGGACTGGGAGTCCAGACATGACACAGGAAGGAATGGTTTGAATATCCACACCAGTCCAAAACAGCTGCTCCAGAGTGTGTAAGTAAGTGGCATTTGTTTCTTTGCTTTGTTCTCTTTTCGTTTCATTGTTTCAGATCTTGACAGGAAGTGATGTTAATTCTTTTTTTTTAACCTTTTAATATTGATTATTTCACTTCTTCAAGTTGGAGGCTTTTTCTTTTCCCCGCAAGTGCAACAAAAAACATCAAAAAGCCATGAGGAATTTTTTTTTTTTTTTCGGGAAACGCAGCCATGCTGTTGCTCCACAGCGTTGGCTTGGCTTGCCAAAGGCCATTGGCACGACATACATAGATGCGCAAAATTTCAGTTTGGTCGGTTGGCGGCCACTATATGCGGCTGTGTAGTCCACGGGAATTGAACCACCTGCTGAATCTCCTATGGGTCACCATTAGATGCACCATCAGCGCTGCCCATGGAGGCCTTCCATTCAAGTCTGTGGCCGTAGAGCCGGACAGCATTTTGTCCAGAGAGGAAGTCGCATCACATCCACTAGGAGGCTGACGTTCTCACATTCAGCCTCCTATTCTTTATATTCTCTTACTGGACTAGAACAGCCAGCCAGCCCTGTCCCTCCTCTTCCTGTCTGCGCTTGTGTCCATTGGTGGACAGGTGTGTCAATCACTCTACATGTCCAATTAGAGAGTGGCCAGGATGCGGGAGAAGGAGATGAGGACGGTGAGGGTGGTCTGGCCTACGCCAAACACCAGGGCCTCCAGCGGTGCCATGTCCTTGCCTGCTCCGCGGTACACACCTGCTACTGCTGCACCTGTGCCACACACACACACACACACACACACACACACACACACACACACACACACACACACACACACACACACACACACACACACACACACACACACACACACACACACACAAGAATACAGAAACAAACACACACACAAACCGCACATACACACAAGAATACAAGGAAAAAAGCATGAGAGCCTGTGCCATACAGATCTACGTTTTCTCTTTTCATTCATCTAATCTGATTCAAAATTGAAGTCTAATATCTAGCATCTTTAATCTTAACTAATATTCTTATTGACATTATAGCCTACCAGCTCAGGGACAAAATGTTCGTTACAGATACTGTAGACGGACTTAATGCAACTGACAAACTGACAAAAGTAACAGGAAAGGACATTGTAATTGTATAAAAGCAGTATTTACTGTATAATGACATTCATTAAAAAATATCGTCCAACACTGCCACCCTATGGGAAATATAAGCGCATGTGTGGCTGCTTACAATGATGCCGTTTTGGAACCCTAACGTGGGATACATTGTGAATCTGCCCACACACTGAATTAACTCCATTCTCTCTTAAGACACATTAGTCATGTCTTTTTCTCCACACAAAGTTGAACAAAAAAACATCATCACTATGGAAACAATCCATTTTAAAAGAACAGACTTTAAAGGAGGACACAGACTCTGAAAACAGGTGAATTATTGCAAGCAGATGACCACTGAAAGATATGGAGAGACTGTTGGAAAGGAACTACTGAAGGGCCAAAGACAAAGGACTGACCAGGATCAGGCAACTGAGGTAAAAGCTAGCTATGCTAACAGTGACAGAAACTTGATGCTAATGCTACCATTGTTACAGTAGCCTAATACTTATTGAGCCAAGCAACTAACTATGCTAACTAACCATGCTATTGCTACCACTCCCAAAACTTCTTGAACCAGAGAGGACTGAGTCTATTCTCCCAGGTGCTGAAGCCAAAAAAACTCCTTAGTACAGGCTGAGAAACATGGAGCTAAGCACTTTTTTGGACTTAAGCACCTGGGAGAATACCGGCCAAAGTGAGTAAGTCTGGTGAAAAACAGGCTTGCTTAGCTATAGACACGTAGCCCCCTATAAATACCGACACTGTGAGAAGGTGTTGTCACTTTGATGGAGGGCTATTTTGGAGGATGCCCTGTAGACTACTTAGGCTATGTGCGTCGACTTGAGTTGCCAAAGATCAGGTTCCTTCACACCTCGCTGAGCTCAGGGAGCATCCTCAGTAGAAGCTTTAGGCTAGCCTGGATCAAGACTACAACCAGGAAACTACTACTACTACTACTACTACTATTACTACTACTAGCTTTAATCTATTGGCATAAATAAAGTCATTGTTGCCAAAAAAAAACAGGCGTGTCATGTTATGCATCGAGAATTTGAATTTGTATGGTGTAGCCTCGTATAGATTTAGAGGGAAAAGAATTTATTTTCTTTTTTCCCTTTACCTTTCTCATCCTCCCCCCCTCTCTCTCTCTCTCTCTCTCTCTCTCTCTCTCTCTCTCTCATGTGCTCAGCTGTTCAGCACACCATCAGTAGCACATTACTTCCAGCACAGGTAGCAGGTGCTGCTCCCTCCCTCCCTCCCTCTCTCTCTCTCTCTCTCTCTCTCTCTCTCTCTCTCTCTCTCTCTCTCTCTCTCTCTCCTGTGCCGTGCCTGATAGATAGACCTGCTGCTGCCTCTAGGCCTCCACCAGGCAAAGCTGCATAATCCCCGTCTCTAGTCCAAACTACTCATTAACTCTCACAGCCCCTAGCCACTGCAGGCCTGCTATGGAGAATGAGGGCAGGTAAAGACGTCAGGCCTGGCCCTGGGTGTGTGTGTGTGTGTGTGTGTGTGTGTGTGTGTGTGTGTGTGTGTGTGTGCGCGCGCGTGTGTATAGTCACCCACAGTACCCATGAGAAACATATAAAAACATACACAGACACACACATAGGCTACTTAAAAAAGTATGTGTGTGTGTGTGTGTGTGTGCATTTGTGTGCATTTGTGTGTTTGCGTATGTGTTCCTTGGGTTAGTGTGGGGTGACTTGTGTGGGGTGACTCAAGGTCCATAGGTTGCCGATGGTGGTACTGTATTGGAGTGAGTATTTACACGAATAGGTGATGTAAAATGCACATTGTATATGTGACAAAATTACCTTTGACTATGTGAATTATGAGTTGAGATATTGCTCAGCTGTACTCTCAGCTAATACAATTATGCACAGGGAAGCAGACATAATAGTGTCTGTGTGTGTGTGTGTGTGTGTGTGTGTGTGAGTGTGTGTGTGTGTGTGTGTGTGTGCGCGTCAGTGTGTGTGTGTGTGTGTGTGTGTGTGTATGTGTGTGTGTGTGTGTGTGTGAGTGTATGTGTGTGTGTGTGTGTGTGTGTGTGTGTGTGTGTGTGTGTGTATGTGTGTGTGTTTGAGTGAGTGTGTGTGTGTGTGTGTGAGTGTGTGTGTGAGTGTGTGTACTCACTGGTGATGACCCCCCCTGTGAGGGAGGCCAGGAATCCGACGCTGATGAGCACGACCGTGATGAGGCGTCCGCGTCGATGCCTCTGCAGCATGACGAGCATCAGCAGCCCCAGCGCCCCGTGCACAAACAGAGACGAGAACAGACACCACAGGAACACCCAGTACCACATCTCTGAGAGCCATGCACACACACACACACACACACACACACACACACACACACACACACACACACACACACACACACACACACACACACACACACACACACACACACAGACAGATAGACAGAGACAAGAATACATACAGTACATCACACACAGACAGACAGATAAACAGAGACAAGTAGACATACAGTACACCACACACAGACGGATAGACAGAGAGAGAGAGAGAGAGAGAGAGAGAGAGAGAGAGAGAGAGAGAGAGAGAGAGAGATGTACACATCCATCATGTACAGAGAGATAGACAGAAAGTGACAAGCACACATACATATATCCAAACAAATACACATGCATTCACCCATACCCATACAGACAACACAAACATATGTAAAATACACACACGCGCACACACACACACACACACACACACACACACACACACACACACACACACACGTACACACAGTACACACACAGGAACACACAGTACACACAAGGAAACACAGAGAGAAAAAGAAAATATCTTTGTTAGTGATACCTTACCACATGCAAAGTTAATATCACTCTTTTACAACAGCCTGCATTTATAATAATAGTAATAACTGTTATATTAAAATACCTTCACCTAAATTAAATATTTATCAACACATAATCATTTAGGATAATCTGATATGCAAGACTATTACACAGCTGAGACAGAATTAGTCACCCACCCAAAAGAGCGTGGGGGTGAACTTTCTATAATTGCACCATTTTGCCAAACCATTTCCTTAGTCCTAAGTCCATACACAATGGTGCCATGCAATAGCCTGGGAGTTCCCATGCTCCTTTGCTCGCTCAATTTATTTTCACTCTGCAAAGCAGCATGGTGACCATGGCCGATTTTCTCGCCTGCTTTCGGTATCCAATCACAGAACAAAAAGGGAACTAGCGCAGCCCTCGATTGCATTTTACGTCACATGGTGGCTCTCGTATTGGCTCTGAGCTATGTACAGACGCTATGATAGACATTCGTAGTGCCCAATAATCGGCTCTGGACAATCGTACATGACGCTTTGAGAAAAGGACGCTACGAGAGAAGCAATAGGTAGGTCTCCAGACTAAATATCACTTGTGATTTTAGTTTGGCAACCGCCAGGCTAGCCATGCAAAGCAATTATAAATGCATTCGAATGGAGAGTGCAAACCTCTGCCCAGTCAATACGGTCACTGACTCCCCCTAGCGTTCTGGCTTTTACCGATGGACATGATAACTGATAGTAGTGAGAAATCTTTCAAAAGAGTCCAGATCCTGATCTAAATCATCACCAAAATTTAATGGATTTTTCTTTTTGCCCTCAATGGTGCCTTCCAGGCAGCGTTGCCTTCAAGGCACTACTCCACTCAATTTAGGGTTAGGATGAGGGTTGAGGAGGTTAGGGTTAGGAATAGGGTAAAGGTAGAGCCTTTTAGGCTGTGCTGCCTGGATTGGTGCCGTTAGGGGCAAAAAACACCCCTGAGCGGCAAATACACACCTCTGGCAAACGCTTAATAAGAATCCGTCAGTTACTTTTGCCATAAAGTTGGCAACAAACAGACAGACACACAAACATATTCCAGCGAAAACAAAGAGCGTTTCTCAAAGTCGAGGAAGCATGCTTGGAAGGCTGCTTTTTCGAGCATTCCACGTCATTGTCAGTCGCCAAGTACTGTTTCAAAGTCAAGCATCCTTCTAAATTCTAGCGAGTACAGAGGCCTTTGTTCATAGATTTTTCAAGGATGCACTGATGGAACCTCGTTTTTGAAGTGTATGACTTCCAAGGCTAGTGTGCTACCTAGGAAGCATTCTCGACTTTGAGAAACACTGATAGCTTCCTTGGAAGAGGTAATAATGACACTAGAAAGGTATCATATTAACATTCAATGAATTTTGTTAGTACTGAGG
>JAODXP020000029.1:4706785-4709285 GCA_027497455.2 Sardinella longiceps | reverse complement strand
GAAATTTAAAGCTAGGATATGTGTGAAAATCTGTCCTTTTCCGTTGCCAAAACATAAACCGTCTATAGAGCCTAAAGGGGCCTTGAAAACCTCTCTACAGTACTCAGACAACGACCTGTACAGAGTAAGGTCCTCCAATAGGTGTCAAACACACACACACACACACACACACACACACACACACACACACACACACACACACACACACACACACACACACACACACCTATCCTGCCTGATCCTTGTTGCACACTCACTCACACCCCTATCCTCCCTCTAAGCTGAAGAAAAAGGGGCAGGTCAAGCCACTGATGCTTCTGTCGTCGGGGACGATGACCTTTGATGACCTCCCGTTGTCAGACATGGCTTTAATGCTCCATAATCCCATATCGTGACAACACGCTTATCAGGGCTTTCAAAATGAAAGTGTACATGAAAATGCACACTCACACATAGACACACACGCAAACAGAAAACAAAAACACATTAAAAAATGACTCTGCACCTCTTCAACACACACACACACACACACACACACACACATTTATGAACACAACATGATCCCTTAGTACATTTTTCCACATGTACTTATCACCTCCTGCTCTCACTCTCTCTCTGTCTCTGCTACACATTTCTTTCTTTCTCTCTCCCTCTTTCTCTTTCAATCTGAATCAGAGGTCATTAACTACTTACTGTTGAAGTCCAATCACTGTGCTATAAAAGTGTGGCATGGAAGAGGGTCATGTAATCCACCACAATAATAACACTATGATTTCCTTACCTACCTTTGCCTACGACCTAAAGTAACCTCCACAAAGTCCAACATAATGTCAGTACAAGATGCTGTCAACAACAATGATTCTGTGTCCGTGATGAGGAAACCACACTTGGGCTGTTTTGTACTCGGGCATGCTGGTGCAAAAAGCTGGTTTTCGCAAGGCACTGCACTTACAGGAAACAGTAGAAGCCTGTGAACGTGACCGTTGGTTGCTGCCAGAGAGATCACACACACGCACACACACACACACACACACACACACACACACACACACACACACACACACAGGACACTGGTGCACAAACAAGTGCATGTAATTACACTAGACACATTTTAAAGCACCTCTTACTCCTCACTACGTACGTGCATAATGTGTTGTTGTTGTTGTTTGTTTGTTGTTTGTAGTACTTTGTCATGTACAGGATTTTTTTGCACACGAAGGATGTGTGTTAGAAAATGAGGAGGGTTATGGTCTCACAGTGAAGTTGCAACACAAGCGACAGTAAAAACAGTGCATGTGTCCCAGAATGCACTGAGGAAACAGGAAGTGAGCTTGTTGTATTTGTAGCAGCAGCAGCTTGGACAAAGCATGAGACAGAGGAAGCCACATTTGGTACAGAGCTCTGATAGGTCTGTCTATTATTGACATCGAGAGTCGACCATGCAGATGATAACCAGAGGTCTCTCTCTCTCTCTCTCTCTCTCTCTCTCTCTCTCTATCTATCTCTATCTGTGTGTGTGTGTGTGTGTGTGTGTGTGTGTGTGTGTGTGTGTGTGTGTGTGTGTGTGTTTGAGTGCGTGTGTGTGTGTGTGTGTGTTTGAGTGCGTGTGTTTTAGTGTGTGTGTGTGTGTGTGTGTGTGTGTGTGTGTGTGTGTGTGTGTGTGTGTGTGTGTGTGTGTGTGTGTGTGTGTGTGTTCACTAGGCCACAGACATAATCGAAAAGCCCCTTGGGGAATGTAAAGACTGGTAAAGAGCAGGACGATCTCACACAATCCAGATGGCACAGTGACCTTCTTTGACAATGAGTGCCAACTTCCTCTTCTTGTCTCTGACTGTAGCTCACTAGCATGGTGTTCTCTCTGCTTACACTGCTGCTGCTGCTGCTGATGAGACTAACTTTAGCATGCAACTCCCATCCTTGCACAGTCAGCAACATTTAACGTTTTTGTTTGGGCGTCACGTGTTTCCCCTTAACAGATGAACTCGCTGATTACAGCCATAATCGGAGTTCGGAGGGACTGCCCATGCCAGGCATGACCATATATGACCAAAAAAAGGCCTCACCTTGCTTAAGTTGGAAGAATGAGTATTTTTTTTTTTATATATCTTGTGATGGTCTATTTCTCTTAATCTTGTGATGGTCTATTTCCCTCTGTGCAGTGAAAGCCTTTATCTATTCTACACCATGCTGTCCATGTTGTGAATCTAATTATTACAAACCAAAGCATTAATAGGCCTGTGGAGGAGAGAATGTATATGATAATACATAATGTAATAAATCTTGCTCTTTTGCACTGAAACAGGATAACAGTATCTAGTAGCCTACAAAAGAGAATAAAATAACTGTGGGGGCCTTTCAGAGACCAAATACAAGCACTCAGAGAGAGTAGCCTCTGAAAGCCAGGTTGCAACCCCAATGCACACGCATGGCATCTAGTGCTTCAAGACCGAGCAGGGGTCTCAACAGCAAGTGGTAGAATAACGGGACCTAATGGCTTTAA
>JAODXP020000029.1:4696785-4701785 GCA_027497455.2 Sardinella longiceps | reverse complement strand
GTGTGATATCAACAGTTTAGCCATGTGCTTTAAAATGTTAAGGTAATGAATCCTCTTTTCCTTACAAAAAATAAAGTAATAAATCTAGTCATACAGCATCTAGTCTCTAGTCATCTCTCTCTCTCTCTCTCTCTCTCTCTCTCTCTCTCTCTCTCTCTCTCTCTCTCTCTCTCTCTCGGGGGGCCTCAGATGGGAGAGATAAGAGCTGAAACCCTGTGTAGGGGGACTGTTTACTAGCGGGGACTTACCCGAGTCCCACCCCCACCATGGGAATTAGTCATGGAGTATGACAGCATGCACCTCCCTTACCCTTACTCATATCCTGGGGCAGCAGTCTCCGATAGGCTAAGGCTCTAATAAAAGAGGATTTCTACTGATGGGAGCCTTTGATGTGGGCTGTTAAACTCTCGTAGACAAACACAAATGATACATTGCTTCTAGTCTTCCGCATTTGACAGGTAGTATGACACACACACACACACACACCCACACACACACCCACACACACAAAAACACACACACACACACAAACACTCTTATATCCTCTCTCTCTCTCTCTCTCTCTCTCTCTCTCTCTCTCTCATACACACAAAAATACATATAGCTTTTGGTCCGAGCTCAAACAACATGCTACATGAGCCACTTCCTCATCACCTCTCTCTTCCTCAGTTCTATTATCTTCCTCTTCCTCAGTTTATCTATTATCTGTCATTCTCTTCATTTTCTCTGGCCTTTAGCATCTTCCTCTTATCCTTTCAAATGCAATCTGCCAAATCACCACAGCCAGGAGTTCCTCTGTTGATCTTTATCGGATCCTCTCGATTTGTTTATGAATGAGTGAAATAAAACAACAGCGTGACAATTCATGGAAGTGATGTGACAGCCAGCATGAGGTGAGGGGTTAGTGGTAGTTGTGGTGATGTTGGTTAGAGAGTGAGTGAGACGATACACCGCCGGTCGGTCAGTATGCAAAGACGGTGAGAGTGATGGCAGTAAACCTTTCACCTTTTGTAAAGAGCGGTTTGATCACAATAGCCATCTAGCCGCAGGCTAACGCCGATGTAATTACATGACCAAAGCACAACTTAGAGCTCAATGACACTGAGCAATGATAGGGTGTATTCAGAACCGCAACCCGAGGGGATATCAGTGTCCATCACCCACCACCCCTGTCAAAAGCCCACCACATCAAAAAAGACCCCCCCATCCCTACCCCAAAATGCAACCCCCCCAAGTAATGTCCCACACAGTTTAACCGCTATGGGAACACTGGGTTCAGAACCAGTTGAGGTGGTTGCACACATGAAAAGGAAACAGAACCCTGTTATTATTGTTCTTCCCAACGAGGCCTCAGAACGTCAGGCACACACAGCGTAGCAAAGTGACTCATGGGAGGTCAGAACGGAGGCAGAGCCCTTTGGTCGTGTCACGACAGGCCTGGTGTACGTGGGCGTGCCATGTATGTAAGCCTGCCTTTCAAGAGGAGAGTATTGTTCACCTCAGGGCATAGAAATTCAGAAAAGCGTCAACATGGCACTCAGATAGAAAGCATTACCTGGAACTGTCAGTCCCTAACTATCAGATGACAGATGACCATGTCGGTTATTGTATCTGTGGACTTCAAGTGTATCATCTATGTATGTTCCTGTAACAAGGCCACTGTCAGTCAGAATTTGATATCAGGATGACAATACTGAAAGATGTTTCTGTTGATGTGAGAAGTAAAACTAACCAAAGGGCGCACATTACTAAGACGAAAAAAATATAAAATTGTGTGCTTGCCTTCTCTGGTTTACATAGTTACTTGATTTGGCAGATAGACCTCCATTCAGAAATGGCAAATGATCCAGTGGCGGTTGTTTCAACATGCAAAAGAAAACACACCATTGCACGGGATGCTCTATTTCTCTGACCAATTCTGTTTATTCAGTGGACAAGCAATGACGAAGTATATTTTTATATTTTTATATTTGTGCAATTCCACCCTGATGCAATGTGACTCCAGTAAGCAATAATAAATATATATTTGGTGAAGGACAAGCAAATGTTAGACATACCCACAGGAAAAAATAGATTTTCTGATGCTCATTTCTTTTTCTTCCTCTGTCCCTCTCTGTCTGTTTCTGCTTTTCTCTCTAAATTTCTATCCCTCACATATTCACCTATTCTGACATTTATTCGATATTTCTTTCTTCCTTTCTTTCTCTGTCAATCAAACTCTATCTTTTTCTCTCTAATCTACTCACCATTTCTTTTTTCTTCCATTATCAGGTTTTTTCCCTCTCTGTCAGAGGAAACAGTCTCTTTTGAAGGGCTCACAGGTAGATGCTATTCTCTAGCGGAGGTTTGCTGCGAGCTTCAGCCCAGAGTTCACAGAGAAGCCGTTTGTTTGAAGTCGAACCCAGGCATCATCTGTGTGTTAGCCACAAACGTACCAACAGTGCTGTGACTTTACCGAAAAACAGGAAAGAAAGTACAAATGGGTTTAACAGAAACCCTGAATGGGGCTTTCAGAAGGGTTTTTTTTATACAGCTGACACTGAAACTAACAGTAACACTTCACTTTAGTTAGTGTTTGAGTCATGATAATGTGGCAGACTGCTACTCCTGTGGTAACAGTTCCTATCCAATGGAGTGTCAGTGCCATGTCACAATTGCCATTAATTGGCAGTTAGGAATTTAGTATGTGAGCTATTTATATAGACTGCTAGAGCTTGCTTTGAATTACATTAAATTAAATAGGCCTACTGTACATTTCAGGAATTAAATTTACACTCTACAACAGATGTCAAATAGACTACAAAACCTTACAAAATGTGTATGATGTTGGAATGCATCTGTCTGGTTTGTGAAGGAAACTGTATGATTCACAAAAGACCACTCAGTTCATCCACCTTCAATTTCCTCACGTAGCTTTCGTCCACATCCTTAGAGTCACTCATTCCGTCCTTTTCTGTCTTTCTTTGTTTACTGTAATTACATGAAAACTTCATTTCTATTTCTGACGCTGTGACGCTACCGCACTGTAACTATGGTTAGTGATTCACAAGTGACCATTCTGTTCCCCCGCCTAAACAAAGCTCCTCTCTCAGCCTTATCAGTGTCTTTGATCTGGATGCCTCTTCTTTACTGGGGAGAGGAGACAGCTGAGGCAGCCAGGAGGGGGTTCCTCAGCTCAGCCAGATCTCAACCGTGTGTCAGATAAGCAGGAGGAATACACACACACACAGACTCGGCCGGTCGGCATCTACAGTACCAGCCTATCTACATTTACATTTACATTTATGCATGTAGCAGACTCTTTTATCCAAAGCGACTTACAAAAGAGGGATAACAATCAA
The DNA here is from genome assembly GCA_027497455.2 of Sardinella longiceps. Taxonomy (NCBI): domain Eukaryota; kingdom Metazoa; phylum Chordata; class Actinopteri; order Clupeiformes; family Clupeidae; genus Sardinella; species Sardinella longiceps. The sequence continues at coordinate 4,698,444 of JAODXP020000029.1, read as the reverse complement.
GCTGCAACACAATACAAGTAAGTGCCTACTGGAAGTGCCATTTGCCAATAGGAGAGAAAGTGCAAGAGTTTAGAAGTGCTTGATCAGTGCATTCCAAGTAATTTAAGGAACTAGGACCTATCTGTTCTACAGACGTCACCCAGTGCTCTTCCCGACTCTGCTGCTGCTGACAGAGATGAGAAGAAGAGTGTTATCAGTGCGGGTAACGCTAAGCACTTTGAGTAGAGTACAGCCTACACTGGGAAGTGAAATGGGCTCCAGTCCTGTGGATACAGGAATGAATGAGACAGTAGTCATCCTGTCTTTATCAGAGACAATCACATCCAAGGTCTGCCAGCTGGGGCCGGCCAGTCACCGGTGCAGACGCCAAGGTCTGGCAGGAAGGGCAAGAGATTCCTATCAAGACATTGTGGTGTCCCGACATATGACAGCTTCCACAGGAAACATCCCATAATAAGACAGTGATATCACTATGGCAGTGGTTCTCAAACCTTTTCTGTCATTCCCCACTTTGGAAGGCAGAGAATTTTCACGCCCCTCCTGGAAGGCTCAATTCTCGCATAATACATGTATCTCCGTGAGAAATACTTTGCAAGTACAGGGTTTTTGTCAAAGTTACAATTTTCATGTTACTAATTCAAAGCCAAATTTCTCTTGAACCCCTCATCACAGCAACTAGCAACTAACACCATTGGGAAGCTCAATTTACTGTCATATGCGCATATCTGACAAATAGCTGTGAATTTGGGGGGCATGGTGCAGCCGTTGTTCGATCACAAAGAGATGTCTTCATGTGATGTCTGTCATGTGTCTGCGCCCCACTAGTGGGGCCCGCCCCACAGTTTGAGAAACACTGCACTGTGGTATGTGCACAGACAGTTCATAGGTGTGCAGACACATGTTATTCAATGTGAGTCTGTGTGAGCATTTTTATGTCTACTGTACTGTGTGTATGCAGGGGCGTAGCACCCAATTCTGGTCTCTGTGCAAAAGCAGTGGCCATGGGCCCCCCTCACAGGTTTACAATGTCAGACTCTTCAAGGGCCCCCCACCCTCTTTGGGGCCCCCACTTTGGGGTCTCCACCCTCTTTCCCCCCCACTGTGACGCCCCTGTGTGTGTGTGTGTGTGTGTGTGTGTGTGTGTGTGCAAGCCTGTTTATGTGTATGTGTCTGTGTGTGTATGTTTGTGTGTACAGTATGTGTGTCATAAAGTGTATTTACGAGCATGTGCTTGCATGTATGTTTTTGCATCCATGGGTGTGTCAATTATAGCATTGCTCCCTGACTGAAAAACAATCCATGAATGTGCCTTAATGTTCTCCTGGATAAGCTGTCATTCAAGGATCATATTATCCATTCATGCAGTATATAGCAGGCCATGGCCACAGCATTTGTGTTTCACTGTAAAGAAAGGGACAAAACAAACAAACCTGTGTGACATGACGCATCGATGCAACACAAAGGAGTCGCATGGATGGTGGGCTTGGAAAACACTGGGTTTCATGTGAGGTGCGTGTTCATTCTTGTTCACTTCCTCATCTAAATCCTGTGAGTTGTGTTGTCAGTCAACACATAAACATCAACAACAACTTAATAAATAATTTCAAAAAAAAAAACTTGAAAGCCTCTTCCTACCTGCCACCTTAACTCACATCTCCT
>JAODXP020000029.1:4671785-4686785 GCA_027497455.2 Sardinella longiceps | reverse complement strand
GTGTGTGTGTGTAAGAAAATGAATCTGTGTGTGTGTGTGTGTGTGTGTGTGTGTGTGTGTGTGTGTCAGTGCAGAACAGTGTGAAAGTGTGCCCATAACTATGGAAGCTGTCCCCACAGTACATTACGTCATGTTTACCTCTCATTGTTTCTCCATAACAGGAAAAATCTAATGTGTGTGTGTGTGTGTGTGTGTGTGTGTGTGTGTGTGTGTGTGTGTGTTTGGGTGTGGGTGTGTGAGTGTGGAGCATTTCACCAGGAAATGGGTGTAACCTGCTGTAATAAGCGGGAATTCTACATTTGGGCAGACTTGCTTGCTTAGGTGTAATTTTGCAAAAGAACTAATGATGTCATTGTATGATGATGTAGAGTGAACCTACTGCTCTAATTTTGATGAAATCTTTGCCATTTAAGACCTGCAGTTGATCCTCCGAGTGCACAGAGGGGAGGTAAACAAGCACACCCTAGGTGGTCTGGCACACACACACACACACACACACACACACCACATATGCATTTCCACTCAAACAAAGACAGAAGGACACACATGCACACCACCTTGTCAACACTCACACAAGAATACAAACACACACACACACACACACACACACACACAGAAACTCATTTGTAGTAATCTGTGACACACACACACACACACACACACACACATTAGACTGAAATAAACACAACACAAACACAAACGAAAACAATTCCTTTCACACACACACACACACACACACACACACACACACACCTGCAAACACACAAAACTTCTCCTCCAGCTGTGAGCCCAACAGGAGGTAATCTCATGCCGACAGCTACTGTTCAGAGTCTGCATGTGGTCCTTAACCAGAGATGGTGGCTATTACCAGATTTGTTTACTGATTCCTGACCCCTAAGGACCAAACAAAACAACCCTGGACACAGGACAGACTAAACAAGCAAGAAAATAGTCAAAACAAAACTGAAACTGAAAAAAAATAAAATAAATCAAAATAAATCAAGGCATGAGATGGGGTAGTGGTGGTAATTGTGGTATTTATTCTTAGCAGGTTGCGGGCAGGTTGTGCTCCTCTCTTTAAGAGGCTTTTGGGAAATTGTGAAAGATCTGATGAGAGCAATTCCTGGACAAAGTCTCACTTTGGTCATATTGGAGCCAAAGTCACTTGGAATTCCGTGGTGAATAAACATGTAATCACCTCAGCCTTTTTTTTACTGTAAGAAAAAACAACAACTGGCATATGACATTTCCAGGCAAGAAACCATACAGAAACTGAAAGTGAAATTAAAGCATAGCCCTGTTGAAAGAGCTTGCTAAATGCGCTAGTTAGCAAGTGGAGCAAAATAATTTGGTACAGCACAGACCGAACGCGAACGCAGAAGCGAGCACTTACAGTAACACTGAATCAATGGGACCTGACTATTGGAATCCGAAAGTAAGATCTGACATTGACTCAATTGACTTTACATTGACTCAATGTAAAGTGTTTTGTGTTCGCTATATATATTGCTGTTAGAAGGCTCGTGCAGCAGGGCTATGCTTAAACTTACTCCGGACATAACTTTAAGCATACTGCAGTAAGTGCACTACTACACATTTCTTACTGAAGAATCTATAGTACCTCCGAGTTAGAGGCTCCGACTAACACACATACCCTCACTGGAGCTTCATGGTTTTAAGCTTGTACCATATTTTCCAGATGCAGAGCCGAGCTTCTGGGGGTTTTCCCCCACACACACACACTCACACACACACACACACACACACACACACACACACACACACACACACACACACACACACACACACACACACACACACACACTTAAATCCTTAAACTCTCTTTATAAATCTGAAGTTCTCTCACAGGTAACTTGACAGGTGATGAATCACCAGTCTGAGGACTGTCTCCATCTCCCAGCATTACGGACAAGCCCAAAAGAGCTGGAGCTCACAGGCACTAGACGCAGACATAGAACTAGACATACTGTAGACTCACTCTCAGAGGATGCAATGCTGGGGAGATGGACTTGCATACCTGTGCTCTGCCTTTGCCAGGACACATTTATTCCGTCTGTCAGCCATTTTATCTGCGATCGCAGAGGAATACACACAGTCCATTTCACACTGTCTGTTCTGCTTGATTAGTTTTGTTTACTGAGTTTACAGGATACACCTGAGAGAAAAAGGGTTACACATGTTAGAAGAATGTATAAATATGCAACTGTGATTTGTAAATACATGTTTTCCTTCTCTTTGACTTTACAGTAATGCATTTGAGAAGAACATGTTATTTACACTTGAATTACATGTAATATACTTATCTATAAATCAATAAATCTCTGTATGTATACTTTGGTAACCAAGCACTTCCACATTTATCAGCTGAATTGTTAATAGTCATATAGCTTAGCCACCTGTGGACGTAAGATGCTTTCAACCATAAAACCATTCAAAATTTAGAAGATCTTGACCTCATCCATATGGTGACTCACGTAAGATAAACACAAATAATTGTGCTGGATTTAATTTTACACTCACTGTCTTCCAGGGGAAGTACTGCTCTGAGTTTTCCCAACTCTGTTCTGCCTGACTTACAGAACTAACTCTCAGTGACTGGTGCTCTGATGATATCATCTCTAAGCCTTTGAGCTGTGGCACACCTGCACCATCACCTTGGAAGAACCTCACGCTACATTAATCAACTCTGGAACTTCCATAGAAACACATAAAGATCACACAGACAGGTGTGCAAACACACTCACACTGTGCCCTCTACTTCTCATGCATGCACACACATGTATTTCACACATGCATTACACGCACACACACACACACACACACACAAACACACACACACACACACACAGTATGGCTGATTGTGCCCCTCCTCGTCCTCAAATCTCAATGGCGGGTGTTTGTGCACCAGTAAACACACACCGCTGTAACTCAGCTGTCTCCAATATGCATAATATGCATAATATGCATAAGCACATCCTATTTGCACACTAATACAGGATCTTGGTACACATGACACATGAACTCACACATAAAAACTCCGCTACTGTAAGTACAGTATACTGTTAATGTGTTAAGAGATGCATAAGGGTTAGTAGGGACATTGTGATTCATTGGGATACTGTTTCTTATTGCAACTAGTTTTGTGCACCTTGTGTGTTTGGGTTTGTGTGTGTGTGTGTGTGTGTGTATGTGCATGGCGCATTGACGCGACTGACAGCATTTTGGAATTCATTAATTTATTAGCAGGCACTGTGAGGGGCGTTAACCAACCAACATACTGCTGACGACTACTGACAAGCTGGCTATAAAATGCCTTTTGTGAGTGTACATATTTGTGTGCATGTGTGTATAAATGCGTGCCAATATGCTCCCCCCCACCCCCTTCCACACACACACACACACACACACACACACACACACACACACACACAATGCCAACGTCTTACAAAACTTCTATGATGGATGATGGATCATTGACATCTAGCATGGACTCAGCCATCATCACCACGACAACACCTGTAACAACATCTGCCTGTTAAACCTCACAGGAGAATCAATCAACCTTCCACAGTAAGCATGAGGTCCACACCTGTGGGATGATATTGTAGCACTTACAGTAAGGTCAATGTGAGAGATCATTACATACAGTAAGTAAGTGGGTTAGTGTACGTACTGTAATTCCTCCCAAAGTACATTGAAATCCTGCAGTATCAACAAAAGACATTTTTTTGTATAATTTCTCTGCATGTTTCCATGCACTGGGCAGAATTACATCAATTGGAACATGTCCGCAAGTAACCCTAGGAAGCTGATGATGGCCTAGTGCCAAAACGCGAAAATGTTCCATGTGTAAAAAGATACACAGAGAGTGCGTTTCTTTACGTTTTAATGCATGTCCTAATCTAAACCAGCACCCAAATACGTAGTAATATAGTGAGTAGAACGCTCCTATCACCCTAATCACTTCAGAATTACATCAACACAACCAATTGCTATGAAACGTGATTAAAAGGTGTGTCACTGGCATAGAAACACAACAGATTTTTGCAGCTGTTCAGACACATAGTGTGGCAGCTTCTTTATAGAAAGTTTCAGCTTGGCAGAGGTTTAGTAGTCTGTTGGTGCCAGTTCTAATATATTCTAGTCTGCTATCTGTATCTAGCCTTAAGGGGCAAAAAAATGAGACAAAGCATGAATCCCTTAAATCAGCAATAATAACACAATTATAAAAGAGAAATAAATAATTACGCAGTGTTTCTGTTCTTTTGCATGTTCAGCAAAGTCTCTTCCCTTAGGCATATCTAACATCCTCATACACAGGTTAAGTTATGCTGGTGTTAAAAACATTATGTCAACTGAGAGAAAAAAAAGTTAATTTTAACCATCTCATTTTAATCTAATTTCAGACTGTGTGACATTACAGTAAAACAACAACAACAACAACAAAAAACCCTAGTTCTCCATGAAAAGACTCTGAGAGAAATTCGAGCTCGAACGTTTTAATATAACAAGTGCAACGAAATAACATGAAATATAAAAGTCTTTGGCGCGGGCCCCGTCCATGGTCCTAGAGGAAAGTGGACAGTGACCTGCTAGTGCATGGACTGGAGCGCTACCACCTGGACTGGAGAACAGGGACCCAACTGGCGGTGGTGGGGAAGGAGGTGGGGATTTCGGAAGTGCGGCACCTATAGACAGCAAGAGCAGGTATGTTAAGCAGGTCATTATAAAACGGGCGAGCACGAATGATTGGTCAGGTAATGAGTGACGATGCAGCCGAGTCTTCCTAGGAGAACTTTCGCTAAAGCTTTCATATCACATAAAAAGACCAGACGCTTATTTGCACTGACGTCCCATAGAGCAGAGGAAAGGGATAGTGGCCATACTGTATGCATGGACTACCACTCAGCTCATCCTCTCCTCAGGGCCGTTTCAAGGTACACAGGGGGCCCCAAGCAAACAGGACATGGGGGCCCTTAACACCCCACAAATACCTACATAAACCATATTGTTACAATCTTTAAGCATCTTTCATCAATATAATTAATTGTGTTGGGCTTACATTTGTCCTACTCCAGCAATTAAGTCATATTTTATTGAAAAATGCCACCAACCGAACTACTAAAATGATTAAACAGTCAATCTTGGGGGCCCCTTGCAGCTTGGGGCCCCAGGCAATTGCCTGGTTTGCCTGTCTTGTTGCGACGGCCCTGCCTCTCCTCCCTCCTACCAAGGACAGTGGGGGTGTTGGAGGAGCGAGTGGGGTGGGTGGGGGCATGGAGGGTGATGAGTGGCAGCTAGGGGATGACAGCTCACTTGGACGGAGTGAAGGCATTCTACAGCATGGTGTGAGTTTCACAGAGGAGCTCCAAATACTCGTCTAGACTCGACTGACTGGCACAGGAACGCCTACAGCACGTCAACCCAATCCTTTCCGCAGCCATGCAAAGGGGAACGTAACGCATGTACAGCGTGTGCCATTCAGAAGGGAACCACTGGTAGTGGTTCTGGTACTGTGTTGTGTCTATGCAGTAAAGCAGTGGTTCTCAAAGTGTGGTCCGGGGACCACTGGTGGTCCGCGAGCAAGCTGAAGTGGTCCACGAGTTGATAACCGTAAAAATATGTGAATTTAGCCTGTGTCATTATTTGAAGGCCAAAGATTAGTTGTTCACTGAATATAAGAGGCAGGCCTGTAATTCACTGTTTATTAAAGCATTTGTAGTGCCTACTCTAATGACTTGGTTAAAGGATAGCAGCATGTGATTTGGTGAGGGGGCACGAGGGCAGGTGGTCCCTGAAAAACATTTTTTTTGGCAAAGTGGTCCTTGGTCTGAAAAAGTTTGAGAAAACACTGCAGTAAAGCAACAAGATACCGCAGTGGACAGCAAGTCCATGCAAAATCCATGCAGCCAGTGGTATCACAGAGACAGATTTGTGTCAGTGAAATATGCCCTGGTTTCCAGTATGTGGATTTAATGTGTGTGATAATTTGAAAACTCCAGTCATCATTCTCCCCACAAATAAAGTTGAATATTTGAGTTATTGTGAGAATGTCAACAAAATAAGAATTTTCTGTAGCCTAAGTGGTGGGTCTTAGGGAAGCCATGGCGTGCCATAGCAAGTTGTGATTTCTGGTCGGAGTGCAAACATTTAGCTTGTTTATGTATTTTGACATGCATGTGACTTGGAGAGGCCTGGACACTGCCAATAACGCAATGTCAAGATTGTACCCTTTATGTAACGACCATCGTGAGTCCTACAGTATCTTTTCAATAGCTGAGCATAGTCATAACAATATTGATTGGATGTTGTGAACTGATAAATGAAAATAAAAGCTGTCAGTGAGTTTTGCACACAGCAGTGATAACTTTGAAAGTCACTTACCGTCTGATTATATAAACCATGAAGTCTATAAAGCACAATATAGTTGGAAAAGTGTGATTGCACAATGACTAATTGGATGATGTGCTCAAAACTCCGTCAGAACACTGGAGTGAGAAGTACACAACTCCCCTTAGGGGTTGTAAAATACTGGTAATCCATTACCACTTCTTGAGGTTTATTGCTTAAATTTGGAATTCTTCCTGCCATTAGGAGAAGACAGGAAGAGGGAAGCTTGAGCATGTTAGCATGTAACTGAATGTGCTACACTATGAGGGCATGGCGGGTATAAGCCTGATTAACGCTGCCTCGGGCTGGTGTTAATGTGATATGGCAACTTGATATGATGAGGCTTCAGACTGGCAGTTGGTCCTGCAGAAACACGCAGGCAATTAATGAACGCCCACGCTAGGTATTCATTCCTCATCGGTTAGCCTTGTCCCTGTGCACTCATGGGGAAATGGGTAATGGGGAGCTAGTTGTTAGTGCCTCTACAATTGGGCATCCATTGATAGTGACTGAAAAGGCTGCTGATATTTTAGCTCAGTAGGCAATAAAATCACATGCCTCCTCTCTGTGCTCTGGGAACAATGTAGGAATAGGGTTTATCTTGGTTGTTGTTTTTGTTTTTGTTGTTGTTGTTGTTTGTGCTGCTGTCAGGATTGTGACCATCATCTGAACACCAATGTCAGATTTGTTTTAAGAGTGCATTTGAATGAGCAGTTTATGAATCTGAAAGAAAAATGCACTGGATAAACTTTAAAGAACTGTCTGTTCTGTGCATATAAAACTGTAAAGGGGTAGGCCTACAAAAACGTCCAGCTTCATTGGCTGCAGTAGTCACCAGTAAAGTCACAATTAAGTATTAGCAGCTAGCATAATTTTACTGTAACTGAGTAGATAGCATCCATTAAAGTTAGCTGCTTTGTTTGAATGACAGATTTGTCAGCAAACCTTCGATTGAAGTTAAGGGAGTTTTCTTTTATAAAGATTGCTATGCAGAAATGTAACCGAAAGTGAGCTGCTTTTTTTCATTTTCATGTGCAAACAGTTCATTCCTTTAATGAAAATAAAACTGGTGTGTGTGTGTGTGTGTGTGTCTGTGTGTGTGATGCATATTTATGATGTGTGCCTTGAGTGTGTCATATGATTCAAAAGAGTGAGTGTGAGGTTTGGTGTGTTTGAGTGCCATAAAGGTTATTATGTTCTGTTTATCCTGTTTGTGCATGAGTGCTTGTTTGTTTGCACGCGCTTTCACATGTTGTTTTTCCTGACACACACACACACACACACACAGAGTAGGCTATGTTTTGTGTTTTGATGTTCAGGAATAAAAACATGCTTCTCTGAGCAAACAACTCGCCACAGAGACACAAAACACATCAACACCATTTCCCCATCTCCTCAACTGGGATGTGCTCTTCTCCTCCTCCTCCTCTTTCTCCGCCTCTTCCTCTCCCTGAGGGCCGCAAACGCAGACATCCACAGAGGTGGCAAACAGAGGCCCGTCTGCTGCATTTTAAAGAGGACCCCCACTCTCATCTCCTCTCCGATTTCACTAGAGTACGAACACACACAGAGTTGGGCACATGTGCACACAGAGAGAGACATATAAAAACACACACAAACAGACACACACACACACACACACACACACACACACACACACACAGATGCCCCCCACGTGTGTTAGCACACACAGTCACTCACTGAATAGTAGGCCTACACAGTTACATACAAAGTCATATAAACCACTAACACACACACACACACACACACACACACACACGTCACATCATGTATATATAAACACAGTGTTTTTAATCATACATAAATTAACATATTCACACACACACACACACAGTAAACCTTTGCAATCGGCTCTCCTGAACAGAGGCTCTCCCTGTTATTCCAAGAGGATCGGAAATTCGAGAATGTGAGCTATTTCTCTATCACCGCACACAATAAAGGTCAAAGGAATCTAGCGTAGATAATATTTATAACAGGTTTCAATGTCCCCTCAACATCTGTAGATTTTTTCTGGGTAAGAAAAAAAATACAAAACAAGAAGTGTTATCAGTCTCTAACATGGCGATAAGAACAATGACTCCACATCCCTTGGTCATGACCCTGAATAGCGGCCTATTTGTCAGGAGACATCTGGGAGTCTGTTTTTACTTTTTACATGTAATGTGAGTCACGCTAATATGCTAACGCTAACTGTGAGGGAAAACCCATAATTAGGAGCCCATTTTTAATCCGCTGTGTTTTCCCCCTGATAGATTAAACTTCCTGAAACAAACCCAAACCAGCAGAATCTGGAACAATTCAACTTGATGTTCACCAAAAATCAGATTCAGCTCGATGCTCACCAAATCAGAGTAGGAAATTCTCCAGGTCCGTTTTATGGTTAGCCTTACCGGAAAGAATCCTGATCAGTTCTTGGTCAAAACTAGACTAGGAACAGATTCTGCCTCAGATAACCACAGATTCCTTCCTGATGCCTTTATTTTCTCTGATTCAGACAGAGGAAGGTGCCATATCTGTTGTTTTGATGATTATGGTTGGAGATTGGATGATTGTGATGGGTGTTCATTGTTAACATGAAAGAGCAAAGAGCTTAAACAGACATTCAAGTGTGTGGGTGTCGAAGCATGTAGCCTATGTGTGGTTCAACCTCATTAATGATTCGTAAAACTAGTACTACGGGTAGTCTGTATTCATTACCTCTTATTGACAATATGCTATGAGTACACCCAAATTACATTATTATTATGAGAGTGCTTACACTTTCAGGCTGCCGAATTCAGCTACATATATTCTCTCAGCACCATCCTCTAGTCTAGTCTATTGAGCTTATACTTCTCTTTCAGTATGTTTTTCACGTTTTTGTTCACATCAAATTTATGTGTGTGTGTGTGTGTGTGTGTGCGTGTGTGTGTGTGTGTGTGTGCGCACTCTGTCCACACAGAATTTTTGCCCTCCCTTTCTCTGACCACACAAGGTCTGTGTTTCATTGCTGGTGATCTGCGGAAAGCCCTTGGCCCTACGTCCAGCGGTTTTTCCATCCAACCTCCAAAACCATTCAGCCATTTTGGCCAATTCGCACTCAGGGAGCAGCCCTACGGAGAGAGAGAGGCCCAAGCCTCAGCACACCAGCATAAAATACCAGAGAGACAAAAAAGAAACGTAATGACTAGTTCTGCTCCTGACATTGTGAGATTGTCTGCTGTCTTCATTATATATTTCAGTCCCAAAATGTCTGGGATTCGTACCAAACTTTGCCGTGTTATTTGCATTTTCGCAGTTCCACATCTGTCATAAGTGATTGAAACATGAAGGAATAAAAATTGAAAAATCATGCTAAGGAAACAAAGTATCTCAGACTTATTTGTCCGGCTGCAAACCAAACAAAGCAATGCAAAAAAAACAAAAAAAAACAACTGTGCTTGTTTAGGCTGTCAGACGAGGACAGATGTCTCCTCAAGCCTCCCACTCCCATGGGTGAAAAAAAGCGTCCAGGCAATTTCACAAATTAACGAACACCTGGTGCTGGTGGCATTATAGGCCTTTATTGTTGGCAGGAAGGAGGAAACCTTCTGTGCAGAAAATCCCTTTGCACAGACGTAGGGCAAGCTGTGTGGAGATGATTGTGATTGTGTGGCCATTGTCTAGGTGAGGAGTGAGAGAGAGAGAGCTCATTCAGACTACCGGTATTCCCATTCAGAGATTTTTTTGTCTCAAATTGGTTATCTGCGCAGGAAGAAGCCGGTATTGCACATGCGTGACATCAACAGCATTCTTTCTCCGTGAGTGAACAAAGACGGTCACTTACTCACAGCAACTTTATCGCCATCATGTGAAAATCCAGCTGACCTTGTCATTGGCTTTCTGCTCTTTGCATCAGCAGTCTGACCTTTCTGTGGTTTCTGGTAATATAGACAAAGTTGCATTTGTACTGTATACACACACACACACACACACACACACACACACACACACACACACACACACACACACACACACACACAGGCTTGTAAACACACAAATAACACTATACAAGGATATTAGCATATACAGACACATACATCTATGGAGGATGGTTTACTGTGGTTCTGTCTAAGGTGCATTTCCTATCTATTTGGCCTCACGGCACCATTTACAGTAAACCACATCTTTGAATGAAAATCTAATGACCCTTGTCTCTCATCTTTCACTCTTTGTCACTCCTCACAGTTTGACTATACAGTACTTTGGCCTCCAGTTACTTGCTTGTTTATGCTTGTCTGGGCCCCTAAAATCTCCAGCAGCAGGCCAAGGCAAGAGTGCAGCGTGGAGCCTGGAGTTATGTCACTGGCTGCAGGATGCGTATGGAGATTGGGTTTGGTTTGTGTGGTGGTGGTGTGTGCTGTGGTACTCCAGCGCGGACAGGACAGCGATGCTATTGTTGCGCTCGGAATTCTTGGCGCTGTTCCCAAGGCAACTTCAGTGGTTGGATTCAGCAAGGGTTTCACAAGAAAGACATAAACAAATCAATAACACTGCTTCAGACATGGGAGGCATCGACAGATTGTTTTTCGGTCATCTGAAGATTGAGAGCAATTAGGGCTTCTCTTTACACAGTCTATCTATCTTTTTCTCTCTATCCTTCTCTCTTTCCCTCTTTCTCCCTCTCTTTCAGTCTCTCTCGTTCATCTAATGGGCTCCTAGAAAGTTGAGTACGTGGGAAAGGGGCTTGTTAATTCTGCTTACGGCGGAATCTGAATGGGCGTCTCAACGACAAAGAGAAAAACAAAACCAGGGAGGCCATTCTCTGACATTGTTACGCAACAAACCCCAGCTGTGATGGGGAAACACTGCCTCTCTTACCCTGGGACACGGACACTTGTACAGGGGGGTTAAGTGACATCCAAAGAGGGACACATGGGACATCCAAATAGGGACACTTCTGAGGACATTTAGGAACAGTGCACTCACAGCAGGTGGATGAGGGAGCAAATTATGTTAATTTAGGAACTGAAAGAGATTTTCCTTTCTGTTTAATTGGATGTTCAATTGTTTGATTCAAATTGAGTTGAGCTTAAACTTACTCCGGTATATTGCTTTAAGGTCATGGAGCAAAGGATTGTAGTTTTCTATGAGTATTTAACAATGTTAATGTCAGCTAATGTCATCATCTCTTTTCTTGACGTGTTTCAGAGTATCACTAATGTGTTTTATCCAGCAAGAGATAAAACTATAAATGTCAAAATACCTGTCTTAGAAACACAAATATCTTGGTTGTCAGTCATGAAAGTTAACCAGCTTGCAAACAGATGTATTTAATCATATTTTTTATACAATACATTTGGTGATGTTTCTCTGTTGTCCTTTCATATTGTATTTCCCACTAACTCCAAGCAAAGATCTGCCTGGGAGGCAAAAAAAGGATTCGATTGCAATATGACTTTGAGGATGAAATATAAACCAGTCACCCACAAGGACATTCCTCCAAAAGTGGTGAAAACCAGTATGTCGTAACTGTTGCTTTCAAGAGCAGGCCGTGATCACCTCTCTGCATGGTGCTGCTGCTTGGTCAAAATAACTGCCTGTGTGTTGGTGATGACATTTGAAGAACACTAAACAAATCACCCCAAAAGGGACCGCAGCCAAAAGACATTTCCGTTCCTTTCTGGCAAGTTTTCATCTAGCCTTTTGTTGTGTGACATATTTATTAGTCTGCTGAACAAAGTCGAAACTGAGCCGGAAAATCCACAGCAAAATATAAGCACAATTTGGAACATTACATGAAGCCAACGACAATAAACAACTTTTGTTATTTCAAGTCATGTCTAAGAATGTAAATAAAGTTGTATGTGTGCAGTGCACACATTTACCTTTGTCTATTTCGCTCTAAATCGCTGTTGCATCACAAAAATAAAATAAAAAATATAAAAACGACTCTAAAAGCCAGGATGCAGCAGATCTGTAGTGTGTGTCTTCAGGACTATCAATCATGTTTGCAAACCTAAACCCTTGTCCTCTAATCCCACCAGTGTGTTAAGATAAGCCTTGTGAGATGGAGGAGCGTTTCTACCTGTCGTGCCCTTTAGCAGCTCAGGTGTGTTGTCTAAACACTGTTAGCCAGGTATAAGACACAAGGTGCCTTTGGGCACACACAATCACACACACACACACACACACACACACACACACACACACACACACACACACACACACACACCTGATCACATGTCTTTATGGGTCGCCACTTCCTGCTCCCAAAGCCTGGCTTACTTAAACACAACAAACAGTTGCTTTATTTCCCTGACAGACATAGGAGATACTGTGACTACAACATTGCATACATACACACAACCTCATGACCTGTCCCAGAATGACATGCAAGTTCTTCAACACTACAGCTGTACTGATATACAATAAAAAGTAGTGCTGGCAAAATTAATGCAAAGACAAATTTAACTAAAAATGAAACATTCAATGGCAGTGCTCCTGCACTAGTATACAAAATGAATAGTCAACATCCTTAATATATCCATAAAATAAGCAACACCTAGTTTGTGTCCTCATTGTACCGATTTGCGGGTTACAAAATGTTGTTTTATTAAACATAGTTCAGGAGAAGCCCAAAGGATGCATCGACTGCCAGTACTCTACCCACTTCTGTTTGTAGGAGATTTTATCCTTCCTTACCTGCCTACTACGTCATGCGCCCTAGCGCTTCAAAGCATGTGATCTCCACTGATGGCATCCTAGGACCACGGCTAGCTGCCAGGCTAAACATACAGCACTTACTGTATGTAGCACTCACTATCAAGCCATCCGGGTGAACTGTGAAATGCCTATTATATCTTCATACCTTGACTTTGAAATATCTGTTCACTCATTCAACAGGAGAGTATTTTTTAAAACAGTAAAATGAAATACAGAATAGTGTGTCAAGACAGATACAAAGAAATGGAATATCAGCAGCACAGTACTGTAACTACTGGGATTTAGTGGTGAGCAATCTATCAGGAGTTCTCTTCTCTTTGTGTGTGTGTGTGTGTGTGTGAGTGTGTGTGTGTGTGTGTGTGTGTGTGTGTGTGTGTGTGTGTTTTTGTGTGTGTGTGCGTGTGTGTGTGTGTGTGTGTGTGTGTGTGTGTGTGTGTGTGTGTGACAAGGGGGGATGGATTTCAAAGACAACCTCCTCAACAGCAGGCTTAAACTCAGAAGCAGCACAACATGCTTCGGCCTTGAAGATGTTCCACCAGGGAGGCTGGGATTTCAACTGCCTTCACACTGACAGAAAGGGGTAAAATCCACACGGACAAAAAAAAAAAAAAAAAAAAAAAGAAAAGTAAAAAACACAAAAACACGTGCGGCCAACTTGACCCAGTTTTGAGTTCCGCATAAATGGCCACTTGTCTCACTTCTTTTCAGATCTGCTGAAACGACTTCTGCAGATCCTCGGCTGGCAGGGTCACGACAGCTTCCAGCAGATGTTTTCTCCATGTCGAGTAGCATAGTCTGAGAGGAATAGCCCCCACTGACTGTACCACTGGGACACACACACACACACACACACACACACACACACACACACACACACACACACACACACACATACACGCACACACACACACTGCCTCATGGACTGTTTGAGTTCAGTTCATGTTGCTACCTGGCCTACACCAGTGACGAGAGCAGGCAAGCAGGTAAACAAAAGGTCCTGAAATGCTAGCTGTGTGTGTCGTTTTTCTTTTTCCTTTTTTCGAGAGTGCTACATCCTGTGCCTCGTAGCAAATAAAGGAGCTCTTTGTGTGGTGTTCTTTCCGAACGCGAGGGTGTGGATCGCTCACCTCACTGTACACTTGAAAATACACTCATGAAAACATGAGCACACACACACACACACACACACACACACACACACACACACACACACACACACACACACACACACACACACACACACACACACAAACACACGGTATTGGCACACAGGTCAACAAACACACAAACATATAGGCTAAATATAGACAGGGGTCAGGTGGAGTTGTGTTTATAACTACAGGAGTCTCTCTCTCTCTCTCTCTCTCTCTCTCTCTCTCTCTCTCTCTCTCTCTCTCTCTCTCTCTCTTTATTTCTGTTTTTTTAGGCCCACACATGAACATTTACATGACATCTTTAATATACTTCATCTGAGAATGAGTTTGCACGAATAGGCCCTCATCTTAGCAACACACCTCTCTTATGTTTGTGTGTGGTAATAAGCCCGTAATTATTCCTGAGGTTTCACACAACCACACACAAATCGTCTTGGCATTCTCTTTAAAAAGTCCTATGGTTCAAAAAAAAATAATGCGTGAAGTTGCGATTATCCCATCCTGTTATAAGTACCAAGTGTGAGGAGTCGGGTGTTAAACACCTGTTGGGAGGTTCAAACATTGTGAAAAGACCTCATTCAGCGTCAGACTCTGTGTAAATGTTATTATATGGAATTAGAGATGAGTTACACTTAATATTTTCATAAATCACAGCTCTTTCAGCTACTTTATGTGTGTTTCTAAAGTTAAACTAGTCTAGACTCCAAACAAAACAGCACTGTACATCTAA
>JAODXP020000029.1:4646785-4669285 GCA_027497455.2 Sardinella longiceps | reverse complement strand
TTTTTTTCCGCCGGCTTTATCATATCATGGAAAAACCGCTGCCAGTGATAAGAGCATGAGTTGAGAAACGCCAATGTTTCCAGGCATGAATAAAACGCACATAAATCACGGTTAGGGCCAGCGGGGCTGTAAAAATATCATCCACACAACCTGCTGACACTCTGCAGCGGCAATCCTGCTGTATCCCTTCACGTGTGGACAAATTTAGGTCTGAATTCCCTCCTCGTTGCCTCTAATGCCTTTTGCATATGCAGAAGGGTTTTGAGTGTCCTCTTCAGGCATTTTGGGACTGGGAATTCTCCAGAATGTTCTGATTGTAGCCCAAGAACGGCTCCTGGAAACCGTACCGTGTGTGTCAGTGTATTGGTGATAGTTTTATAAACCACAGTGGCTGAAGGGGGGGTTGGTGAGGCACATGGACTTGGTGGAAAATGAGAGGTAGTGGTTGAACCACAGAGAGATGCTGGGCTCATAGCTTGATGAGGCCTGATGTGTTTAACATGACTTTAGATGTACTTCAGAGGCGCATGACTCAATGCTGGGGTTGATTGTACAGCAGGTGTGAAAGAATGAAGTCCAACAGTGGCGGTGAAGTTTTATTTCCAGGTCTGTTTGAAGGTACATGGATACCACTTCCACTCACCATTCACATCTCTGATTTGCAAAGTCAGGAAAGGAGGAGGGGGTCTTGAGGATGAACTAATGCTTATGACTGACAAATAGGAAGAGCGCAGTAGAACTGAGCCACCCAGGTTTACCCTAAGGATTTTGCTCATAGTGCTAAAATAGAAAATTAAAATGAAAGTCTTTGCCAAGTTATTCATTTGCCTTTAGCTCAGTTTTGTTATTAGCTTTTAAAGCCCCAATGTGTAGCCTTCGAGAGAAATTAAGCATAACGCAACGAAAATTATGTATTACAGCTACGGAAGCCTGCATGCGGATGTCAGTCTATAGCAAAAATGCGAAAGATATGACTGTTTTCAGCTTCCGTATTCCAAGATGGTGGCAATACATGGAGAGTCTACCCCAGTTTATGTGTGTGCAAATCCGAAATTTCAAGCCAATACGGACACACAGAATGAATAGTGCTGGTTAATATTTATGAGAAAGGACAAGCTTGTCAACAGGTAAAGCAAATTTTGATATTGAACATTAAAAACGTTACACATTGTACCTTTAATTTGAATGAGGGGTCTTTGTTGTATGTTACAGTTGCTGCTCTTGTTGAACTACAGTAAGTGCTAGCAATGCTAATATCATGGATTCAGCTCCTATAGCCTATGTCAGTAAAAGAAATCCAGTCAGGGCTTTGAAAAACTTTGCATATAGAAGAATCCTCTAAATGTGATATTTAAAAGTAATATGTTGCCTTTAGATGATCATTGCAGTTTAGGTTGATGTAGTTTCATCAGATTACATTGCCCTCAACCAGTACAAGTACATTCTTCTCTTCGGATTGTAATGTTTGAATAACAATCCCACACCCTTGTCTCATGTACTTCCAATCGCTGTGTTTTTATAATCCTCTGCAGAATAATGTTTTTATTTTCATGTTGTGGTTTGCTGGTCACCCTACATGCTGCACACAAGCGTTATGGCTTTTGTTTGTTCAATGAGGAGTCAGGAGACAAAACAGAGACAGAGGAGGAGGATGTGCTAGGAGGATGTGTCAGGGAACCACAAGCACTGCCAAGCCCCACAGACCAGAAGGACCACAATTACAATGCTGGATTTCTCTCTCTCATTGTCTTTCTTGCTCTCTCTCTCTCTCTCTCTCTCTCTCTCTCTCTCTCTCTCTCTCTCTCTCTCTCTCACCCCACACACACACACACACACACACACACACACACACACACACACACTAACCCTCACTCAGAAAGAGGAAGGGAGTATTTGTGTGTGTGTGTGTGTGTGTGTGTACGTACAATGTGTGTGTGCATACATCTGTGCATATAGTAGACATGCCGGAGACATCAAACTGCTGTGTGTGTGTGGCAAGCTTTCACCTACTGCAAAGGTGATTTGTCTAGCACTTATTCACAAGTGCATTATTCATTAGTAATAGGTTAGTCATCATAGACAGGAAAGAGTCATCCAAGCAAAGACAACAGGAAGTGGCATTGAGTAGAGTAGAGTAGAGCGTGGCCCTGTAACACCATCAGCATCACATCACTGGCTCACAATGAGTCTCTGGGTTTGGATATGGCCTGTGCACAGGGTCATGTTAAGGGGGGGGGCAATCAAGGGGCGGCGCGGGGCGGGGGGGGGGCAATCAAGGGGGGGGGGGGGTAGGGACGAACCCACATAGTCAATTGCTTAATGGAGGGATAAAGAGGAGGAAAAAGCAAAAGAATAAGAGCAAAAGAGGAGAAGAATAAAAGAGGGTGACGAAAAGAAGAAGGGGAAAAATGGGAAGAATGAGAAAAAGAAAGAAAGAAAGAAAGAAAGAAAGAAAGAAAGAAAGAAAGAAAGGCATCATTCCAATTGAGTAATTCCCATGATTCCAATGTTTTTTTTTTCCTTTTCTTTTCTTGTAAACACATCCACTTTTGGAGGCCATATATTATATTGTGTGGCACCTCGCTGAGGAGAAGGAGTGATCTGTAGATGTGTTTAGACTTTAGCACACTGAGGTTCCTTTCTCATGGCCTGTCGGAGCTTGTGCGCTCTGGTGCGATTATGCACGGGCTGTTGGGCACGCATCGTTATTCTACCTCCTGGACACGCTCGCTTGCTGGCTGGCTAACAAAAGAGGAGGAAACGGGGGAACAAGGAGAAGAAGAAGAAGAAAAAGCGGAAGAAAGAGAAGGAGGAGAAGAACCATGCATGTGTAGTTCAGGCCAAGCCAAGCCAAAGAGTCTGAAGTAGGTCACAGAGCACAAGTGGAGAACGCCAGGCTGTTTGTCTCCAAAGACAACAGCAACCACCGGAGAGAATAGCGATTTACTGTGGATTCAAGATGGGGTGTGTGAGAATGTTTGCATGCATTGTGTGTGTGTGTGTGTGTGTGTGTGTGTGTGTGTGTGTGTCTGTGTGTGTCTGTGTGTTTGTGTGTGGGAGTGGGGGTGTGTGTGCTCTGTGTACATATGTGTGTTCTGTATCTGTGCTTTTTTTTCAGTGTGTGTGTGACTGTGTGTGTGTTGTTCGTGAAATAGTGTGTGACAGAGAGAGACCCTATCCACACACACACACACACACACACTACTGCGACGCCACCTCTCCTATAGACTCAGAGAAGGGCTTCATTTATGAGTGGTGGTTCCTCAAAGCCCTTCCCAGACCACTGTGGCCAGGAGAAGCACAAAGGAGAGCTGGCCATAAAAACATTGCTGGGCTCAGCCACAACCTCCAGAACCATGGAAAATTCCCAGAACCCAGAGCCTGTTCTCATAGATATGAATATAAAGGCCTTTTGGACACGCTGAAGGTAGATTAGTATTGATGTGTGAGTGTGTGCACACGTGTGTGAGTGTGTGTGTGTGTGTGTGTGTGTGTGTGAGTGAGTGTGTATGTGTGAGTGTGTTCAAACATGTGTGAGTGAACTTCTACTTCACATTTCTCTTTAATCCAGTGGGATTGCTGACCTTTTTTTCTTACTAAATTTGTCTCCTATATACTAAATTTAGACTGTTAGTGATTATCATCAGTCTTTTACACACACACACACACACACACGCGCACATGCATCCTCACACACACACACACACACACACATGCATGCTCTCTCTCTCTCTCTCTCACACACACACACACACACACACACAAACACAAAGAGAGAGAGGGCTTCCCTCTGTGCTTCACTCAAGCCCACAGATACCCCATTGGCACACAGCCACCAGAACCAGCTCGCAAACTCACACACACACACACACACACACACACACACACACACACAAAGAGCACTAAATGAGCGCTGGTTTACCTACTGACACACATGCAGCAAACGAGGCCCTGTTGAGACATGCTGAGGGAGCAGAAGGGGGGTGTAAGGCGGGGGGGTGTTTATCTCCTCTTCCAGAGGAAAAACCTTTTTATCACTCACAGGATGAAACACACACACACACACACACACATAGGCCTACGATGAGTTCCCACTAATCCCCAACCCTCCCCCTCCATACTCACTTTTCCAGGCATTACTGTCCTGCTCCAAAATCCAAATGACTGTAGCAGCTCACCAAAGGAAGGCTAATTGAACATAAATATCTTCTACTTGTATTCAGGGGTGGACTGGCAATATGGCACACAGGGCAAATGCCCGGTGGGCCGACACACTATTTGGGCCGACGGCCCTGACATTCTCACTGTAACTGAAATATCATAGGTTTATTTTCTAATGGTCTGACCAGTATGGTGGGCTGGTCTTGTTCGAAATGCCAGGGCTGATTTTTTGTCCCAGTCCGCCCCTGCTTGTATTCATTCATACGATAAACATTTGAGACTTTTTAGCCTTTCTTAGATAGCACAGGATGGAGAGAACATTAGAAGAGAGAGAGAGAGAGAGAGAGAGAGAGAGAGAGAGATGGGGAATGGCTTTAGGAAATCAAACTTGGATCCCTGTGGATGGGAACACTAATAGTAGGGTCATAAACCTCACTTCCGTGACCATCTTCTGGCTAATATGTTTTGACAACTGATTTGGCTTCTATACACCATTTATAAAAAATTTAGCCCCCATGTCCCTCGCAAAAATGTCGGCATTTTTTTCTAGAGGGCCGAATCCAAAATGGCTGCACGCGTCATCTTGAAAAAGTATTAAAGAAGTATTATTTCTACCAGAGCACCTACAGTTATGTATGAGTACATTATTTGTGGTAAATAGACCCTTAGAATTGTGATTCTGACATTATTTTGAGATTTCAACATCATCTTGGCCCTGAAATCCAAGATAGCCGCCATATGCTAATAAACAGAGTAGAAAAAGTAAGGAAACTTGATTTTGGCCCATTATATCTCCTCTTTAGTAAGACCAGTCTATAAAGTGTTACATATCATTTTCATCGTTGATCTGTCCCCTTTACAATGAGGTGTAGCTTGCAAGGATCGGGCAATCATGGAATGAGCAACGCAGCCAAACGTGTGAGCAGTGCCAACCAAAAATGTGCCAAAATGGCCTGATATACTGTTCTGTTGGTATAGCCTTTGCTTGGAGCATTGGAGATTGTACTCTCGCACAAAACTGAGGACAAGAATAAAAAAACATGTTGGCCATACACTTTACACTCAGTGTCAGGGCTCTCAGTAGTGTGTGGAAGATCCATAATGTTCCTCACAGTCTGTAGTGAGAGCCGGTTTTGGTACAGTTTAGTTGAGCAAATCTTGTAAGTGTCTGGCAGGAAACCTACGGTTCCTTAGTGCAGCAAAAAGTGAGAAACTGGTCTTCTTGAGGTGTGGTCTACACCACTCTATATGCTGGGACACCAACCTCGGGTTGACCTATTGCACAGGCCCTATCCTGAAGGAAAAAACATGGCATCTTTCCACCAGTGTTGCTGCTTAGAGAAACCACAAACACAACATTTGCAGAACCCATGCTCAGGTGCTAATTTAGGCACACCACTGACTGGCAGTCACCTGGCAGCATTGAAGCTCAAAACAAGATGACTAGCAGCAGAACACCATTAGTGGCCATTTTGGCACATTTTTGGTTGGCACTACTCACACATTTGGCTGTGTTGCTCATTCCATGGTTACCCGATGCTTACAAGCTATACCTCATTGTAAAGACGACGAAGCAACGATGAAAATGATATAAAACACTTTACTGATTGGTTTGATTAAGGGGAGATATAATATGCTAAAGTCAAGTTTCCTTAATTTTTGTGCTTGGTCTGTATAATTTTTCTTTTAACCAAAGCACCTAGAATGATGCATGAAGACTCTTTCTGGGGGCATCCGTGGAGTACCGGTCAGGGAGTTGGACTGGGGACCAAAGGGTGGCCGGTTTGACTCCCGGCCGGTGCAAAGAGGAGGGTGGGGGAGTGAATGTGCAGCGCCTCCCCATGTCCAGCACCCACGGATGCGGTGCCCTTGAGCAAGGCACCTAACCCCCAAACTGCTCCCCGGGCGCTGTACTAACGGCTGCCCACTGCTCTGTGTGTGGGTGTACGCACCCTTCCCAACAACTGTGTGTGTCTGTATGCATGTATGTGTATACCCCCCGGATGGGTCAAATGCAGAGAAAGAATTTCCTTCCCGAAAGACAAAAGTACTCTTACTCTTACTCTGAGGCAAATTGAGCATAAGAATTATGATTTTGACATCATCGTTGCTTCCTGTCTTTAGTTCCTAGTCCTGTGCTTCCTTGTCTCCTGTGTCTCCTGGGTTGTGCCCTGATTTGGATTGTGACACCATCCAATTCAACCATTCCGTCTGTGGCTGATTGACATGGGATGGTGCTTCAGGGAAGGATGGCGTAACGTACTAGATATGCCTAGTAGTTGGCACGGAGGCAGTGTTGGCATAAGTTATCTTCAAAATGGATGAATGATTATTTCTTTTTCATGTTCTTCCAATTCACTGAACAAGCTTAAGCCATGGTGCTACTCTTTTGATCAGCATAAATGACTTGTCTTGTGAACTTGAATAGTTCCTGTTGGTGGGACGAATAGATAGGGAGTCAGTCTTAATGCTGATGCTGTGATATGCTTTCTTGGCTGGGAGGGCCAACAGTTCAGTTTTGGAGAGGTTTTGTTGGAGATGGTTATCTTTCATCCATGAAGAAAAGGATATAGCTAGGTATCATTTGCATAGCAGTGGAAGGAGAAGCCATGCGAGTGTATGACTGGGCCTCATGATGTTGCATACAAGGCAAAGAGGAGGGGCCCCAGAACCAAGCCTTGGGGTACTCTTGTGTTGAGGTGGTGTGTTTGCCCTAGCCATGACATGTTGAATGATCGATCGTCCAGTTAGATAGGATAGGATTCAAATCAGGAGTGTACTTTGCCATCAATGCCCATGCTTCTGAATTTGTTAAGAAGAATGCCCTAGTCACATTCTTTCCCAGATGGTGGCCATCTTGGTTTATGGGGACTGAATGATGTCTTAATGTCATAATCCTTATGCTCAGTTTGCATCAAAAAATGTTTCCCTGGGTCATTCTTGGTGTTTTGGTTGAAAAGTAAATTTATATATTATCAGATGGCGGCCATCTTGGATTTCAGGGCCAAGATGATGTTGAAATCTCAAAATGATGTCGGAATCACAATTCTAAGGGTCTATTTACCACAAATAATGTATTCATACATAATTGTAGTTGCTCTGGTAGAAATAATACTTCTTTAATACTTTTTCAAGATGACTCGTGCAGCCATTTTGGATTCGGCCCTCTGGAAAAAAATGCCGACATTTTTGCGAGGGACATGGGGGCTAATTTTTTTATAAATGGTCTATAGAAGCCAAAACAGTTGTCAAAACATATTAGCCAGAAGATGGTCACGGAAGTGAGGTTTATGACCCTACTATAAGGCTAAGCTTGCTTATGATACCAGACATGAATGCTAGCACCACCACTGATGTTAATGTACCACTCCATCATGAAGACTGTTTGAAACACACGACTATGTGTGAATTTCTATGTTTTTTGCAATATTTGTAATATTGTACATGAATACTGCACACATGTATTGCAGCAAAGGGAACATTGAGAAGTTGTTTTTAAAAAAACTCAAGTACACAAGTTGAGTTGCTGTTATCAGTGTCTCTGCTTGCAAGCAGTATCACTTGTTCACACCCAGAGTTGCAAAGCATATCTTTGCTGCTGGCCCTTCTGTATTTGCAGGGTGCCTGTGTGTGTGTGTGTGTGTGTGTGTGTGTGTGTGTGTGTGTGTGTGTGTGTGTGTGTGTGTGTGTGTGTGTGTGTGTGTGTGTGTGTGTGTGTGTGTGTCTGATTCCACCTCTTTGAGAGTGGGTGGATTGGTATGTGTGTATCTGTGTCTATGTGAGTGGGTGGATGGATGTGTGTGTGTGTGTGTGTGTGTGTGTGTGTGTGTGTGTGTGTGTGTGTGTGTGTGTGTGTGTAGTGCATCTCTGTAAGGGGGTAGATGGGTGGGGGCCTGCCCAGTGTGTGTGTGTGTGTGTGTGTGTGTGTGTGTGTGTGTGTGTGTGTGTGTGTGTGTGTGTGTGTGTGTGTCTAGAGTGCAGTGGAGTGAGGGACAGAGATTAACCGAGTGTGAACAGAGAAAAGAAGGGTGTAAAAGAGTGATGAAGCGCATGCTCCATCTACGCCTGAGAGGCTTTGTCTTTTCAACAGGGCCATCACACACACACACACACACACACACACACACACACACACACACACACACACACACAACAGACATCCACCCTCAACTGCTCAATAACACCACACAAACTCTTGCCACAATGCACAAAGGTGCCTGCTAGGTCAACCATTATAGCTACCTCAAAAGTCTAGAGAGTACTTCCAACCATGACCCTGTTGTCCCCCAGTTGTCAGAGTTGTATTGATAGGGAAAATAACAAGAAAATTGGGGTGACTCTTTGATGAAATAGCAAACTGCCAGCTAACGCTAACTTAAAGGAAAATACCGGTGTAAGTTTAAGCATAGCCCTGCTGCCCGATAGCCTGGCAGCGCCATCTTGCGTACTTACGTTAAAATGAATTTTACCTCCGTACGAGTCTGGAATAGAGCGCCTACCTCAGTTCGCTCACGGTTTAGCCAATCAGCACACAGTTTAGAGCGATGTCTCTTAACTTGCCTGAACACGTTCGTTATTCTCCCCCCTACTTTCGAATTACCTTTACAAAATTGGTACATGACATTAACATTCATGATCTTGATGACTTATTGCCGCTACAATGTCAAAATAAATTGGAATTAGATAGCGATCTGTTACTGCTGAACGCGGAAGTGAGAGCCAGGTGAGAGAATACGTCATATCCAAACGGAAACATGTTTCCATTGCATTGTTCCAGACTGTGACGGAGTCAACAGTCGGCTTATTCGTCAGGCTAGCTGCCCGAGCCTTCTAACAGCAATATATTTCGCATGAAATGAAAGAATTTCAAACAGCATAGACCTAACACGAACGGGAAACACTTTACATTGAGTCAATGTAACCTCAGATCTTACTTTCGGTTTCCAACAGTCAGATCCCATTAATTCAGTGTAAAGTGCCTGTTCGCTTCTGAGTTCGGTCTGTGCTGTAGGCTACCAAATTATTTTGTTCCACTCGCTAACTAGCGCATTTAGCAAGCTCTTTCAACAGGGCTATGCTTAAATTCACTCCTGTACATTCCTTTAATGGGGACATTGAAAACAGACAGGGAGTTTCTGACCCCATTCAGTTAGCGTTAGCTACCGACAGCATTTGGTGACCTTAAGCCACAAGGCAATGTCCTCCAGACTATCGCTTTAACATTTATGCATACTGAAGACACATTTTTCCAACTCACAAATCACCAGTTAGCCATAACCACTCCTACACGACTAGTTGACCATAGCTACCCCATTAGACCATAGACCATAAAGCTTAGTGTTAACACCTGGTCCTTGGGGTGAGTGGGGATCATCCATGCCTTTTGACCCTACACCACCCACACAATGTTGGCCCTGGTCTCCATAGTTTATTGGTCTACATGTGGTCAAACGCAAAAGGAGAATGTTAAAGGAAATTTTTTTTTTTTTCTTTTTTTAACATTGTTTTTCACTCTTGCACCTGGACTTTACTGTGATGTTGTTTTGATGTTCGTGTCTAATGCAGAACAGTCCCAAACATCCACGCTTGCATCCCTCATGCTTGTATCAATCATCGAACCCAGTCTGGCGAACCGTCCACACGAGATGCTATCGCCACTTTGTGTTTGGAGTTTCTGGGTTTATGCTTTGGAAATAATTTAAGCCCCTTCTTCGTCTAGGCAGACCAAACAAAGCGGGTGGCACAGATCCAAGGGCGGCTCTCGGAGACAGCTGAGTTACAGCGGTGTGTGTTTACTGGTGCACAAACACCCGCCAATGAGATTTGAGGACGAGGAGGGGCACAATCAGCCATACTGTGTGTGTGTGTGTGAGTGTGTGTGCGTGTGTGTGTGTGTGTCTGTGTGTGTGTGTGTGTGTGTGTGTGTGTGTGTGCGTGTGTGTGTCTCCACCAATGGGAGATAGCGAGTAGAAATCACCCGAGGTTTTATCCAAGACATTAGTTTGTCCAGTGACTCTCTCCTCTGTCTGCGTCCAGCAGAGCCCCACAGAGATGTCGTCGGCCATTTTAATAATGCATCAGGCCACTGTGAGAGAGAGGTTGTAAAGTCAGCTTAATGATGCCCTTAGAAAGGAAAAACAGCCCACTCAACAGAAGACGATGCCACAGGTTCAACATTTCCCATAGTACCACCAGAGTTTATGGGGTAATGAAGACCAAAATGAAGCTGTTAGGAATATCTCTTGATACTGCAAGGAGAAATAGCAGAACTCACAACCCGCTGTCCTCTCTCTGTTTCTCTGATTATCACTCTCTTTCTCAGAAACACTCCATCACACCTATACTCTTTCATTCGCTTCCTTTATCTCTATCTTTTTTACTTTCTTGCATACAGTATATGCTCGCTCGCTCGCTATCTCTCTCTCTCTCTCTCTCTCTCTCACACACACACACACACACACAGAGAGAGAGACACGCACACACACAGTGCAAGAGCATAGTTTGTTTTCACACCTTTTCAAAACGGTCGAGCTGTCATGAACCATTTAGTATGCAATGGGCCCACGCATGTGCAAAAGTATATTTTTATTCCTTTAAATAAACATGTCAACATTGAACTGTGTCGAGTATCTCATTACCAGTGGAAGCCAGGAGTCTAAATATGACTGAAGATCACATGAGCACATAATTAGATCCGCCAGGCAAACAAGCTCACAGAAGCTCCAGAGATCATATTTTCTGACTAGTTGAAAGAAAACATGCTGTGAGTTATTATCTGTTATGGAGATGGTGGATTTCAACAGGTGGCAATGGAAGCTTTTTTGGCTCGCTTGTCTGTTTATGTAGTAGAACTGTTGCGTTTTTTTGTAACGTGCACATAGCTTGGTTCGTCTGGTAAATGAAGATGACTAGAACTATATGAAGATGTCTCCCTCAGGGGCGCTGCTAGAAATTTTGGGCCCTATGACAGAAAATAATTTTGGGCCCCCCAAACTTTGATTTTAACATTACAATTTTCTCTGGGCCCCCCTGTTGGTGCCAGGCCCTTAGAATCATCCTAATAGAATCGAATTGAATAGAATCATGGTGGGCCGCCATGGCCAAAAATGCCCGGGCCAAACTGGTTCATGATGAGGAGGAATAAATTTCAAAAGCACACAATGCAAGAGCAGGAAATGTATCATGGACAGCCTTGTGATGATCTGGAAAGCCAAGAAAAGCCAACCATCTAGAGTTAAGTAATAAACATGTCTCTTTGCTAAACAACATCATCAAAGCACTATTTATTTTTTCTCTTCTTTTTTTAGAAACAAATTTCACAACCCCCGAGAAGTTCATTGGAACCAGCGCTTATATAAACATGGGGACAACAAAATGCAGCAACAATCATTGAACATCACTTCCAAATGCACAGGGCCTGGGGGGGTCACTCTGATCTCTGTAAATGTGGCCTTGGCTCCACATGCCTGGCATTCTTACCCACTGCTGCCAGGCCACCAGGTCACCAGAGGCCAATGGGGGGGGGCACAGAGGGAGGATATTGAGGCGGGGAAAGGGGTGGCAAGGGCCCCCCCGACAGGCCATGCCTTTGGACGTGGTGGGAGGCAGGCCTGGAAAGTGATAAATCAGCCATCTAAAGGCAATTACTGCCAGTTAAGAGTGTGAAGGACGGGGAGACTCTTAAAGAGGTCTACACGCAGCAAGGGGTCTGTGTTCCCTGTCGACATGACACACACACACACACACACACACACACACACACACACACACACACACACACAGACATTCTTTTTGATGTATATGCTCAAATCAGGACATAAGGACACGCACACATGCACACACTCATGCATGTATCATCTGCACACATAAACACATAAAAAAACATCAATCTTGTGTTCACAGTCACAGAGGTCTCTTACACAGAATGTTGTGAACTTCCTCAAAGGCCCCGCATCCTTTCTCCAACCCCCTGCACCTCTCCGCTCCCCCCCCCCCCCCACACACACACACACACACCCTCTATGTCCTCCAAAGGTTAAATGTGGAGTTTGGGGGAGTTGGGGGGGAGCTTATGTAACCTAAATGTCTCTGGAGACTTTTATGTGTTGCAGGGAGTGGAAAGGCATGCACTGTTTATTGCCCCGCACATATAAATACTGCAAATTGTAAAGTGTCTTGCCATGGCAAAGCGTGGAAAGATGGGCCTTCAGCAGGGTTGGGTATAATTTTTACACTGATGGATTCTGTGCTCGTGGAGACTGTTGCCATGCCACCGTGGGGCACACATTGTTGGCCGTCTGAGTGGTAGCGCCAATCTTTCTTGCGGGTTCTTATTGTTGGATCTTCACTGCCAAGGCAAAGAAAAGATTTCAGTTGGTTCTTTTCGGGGCCCTTGTGCATTTTTTAAAGTCTTGTTATTGTTAACTTTTCCAAGTTCTGAGAATTGAACTTTGAGACTTTGAGGGCTTCTATGAACTATAAAAAACGTGGATTGTTATGGAAACCAGATTTGTGCTAAATGTGTTGTGTTGTCTTTATAAAGATTCCTCATAAAGGAAAGTAAACAAGTAAATAAAGAAAATAAAACAGAGTAGAAATGAGAGGGAGGGAAGTCATTCTCTTGCCCACGGGAAAATTGTAGGGCAATGGTTGCATGCATTGTTTGTATAGGAAACAGGTGCACACACAGAGTGCACAAACACACACACACACACACACACACACACACACACACACACACACACACACACACACACACACACACACACACACACACACACACACACACACACACACACACACACACACACACACACACACACATCACACACACAATTATGCCCCATAAAGAATGCTTTGCTGACCCATTCTAACTGTGGAAAATGTTCCCCAGCTGTAGGACAAAATGCATGTTTAGATTGTTTCCTTCAGAGGTCCTGAGTTTAAGTTCTCATTGTGATAACAGCACAAAGAGAGTGGTTTCCAACCCCCACTCATTCACACACACACACACACACACACACACACACACACACACACACACACCATCCTTGAAACCCTGATTAACAAGCTAACCATAATTGGACACTCCGGAGATAGGCTATTAGAAGTGTTCTTTTAAACACTCACACACACAAACACACACACACACACACACACACACACATCCATGAGAACATTTCAGTGTCCTCGCTGCCTTCATGAAGAAGAACAAGGACACTATAGCCAGTTGATAACTAAAGTCTCAAACAATTTTCACCTCAATCCCCCACAGCAAGGCATCACCAAAATAAGGCTAAGATTTTTGTTCAATCCATTTCACGTACTTCATAGTAAGTGTAACGCCTGTCAAATGTGAAAATAAGACACTTATCTTATTTCTCTGTGTTCAGTAAATAGCTTTTGCACGCTTGAGCTTTTGTAGCTGAACAAATCTAAACCATTCTTATTCCTGCTGCTCCACGCAGTGAGTCAAATTCCTTTGGCAAAAGGCAGGTCATTAGTCTTAACCTTTTCAGTCTGTTTTACAGTTGTTGAAAACACCTTGACAGACAGAAAATAGCATTTCGAGATGCTTGGTGGTGGTACGTATATATGGGCTGTATGAGGTCATGTATAGGGTTTCACTGCATTCAAGTGCTACTTACTCACTCCTGCTGAGGGATTTGTTCCCCCAATTTCTCCTGTGGATGTCTAAGAAAAACTCTTTTCTGTCATCGTGAAATGCAGTAGCCTACCGCAAATGGAAAGACTTGAAGTTGTTGGTCAAAGGTCAAAGCACACAATTGAATGCCAATCAATAACACTGGACACTTAATAGTAGGCCTACTTCATTAATGTGTTGGGTTGTTTTTTTTTTTTTTTTAATTTCAATTTTTTTTCATTATACAACAGGACATTTCAGTATAAATGTCTACCAAACACTTAGTGAAACAAAAAAAAAATGTTTTATACACTTATACAGTATGTTTATTCCTATAGAGCAGCCTCCATTTTGTAAAAATTGAATACAGAAGTGTCATTATAAACAAAGATTACTGTTTTCAAAGCTCCGTGAATCTCAATAATCTAAACTTACCTTGTAACATTGAAAGTGAAATGTAGGCCTACTGGTTGATTAATTTATCTAAAGCTGACTGACTGTGAGTGGCTTGTAGGTGTGAAACATGCTCATTTCAGTTTTTTTTTTTTTAGTTTTGAAGATGTGGCATAGGTGCTTAGGCGTTTCCTCTCACTTGCGATAGCTGACATCTGCCCCAGAGTAAAGCACTTCTTAAAGCGCTTTTCAGTTTACTCAGTCCTGTCAGCTCACAATCAGAGAGAGAAGCAAACAAAGCAGGGTGAGTTTTTCAAAAAATATAAATTTTGTGATTTATAAATTATCTGTTCACGTCTATTTATGAGCACAAAGAGTGGATATGAAAATGGACATTCATTGAGTGTGACAATCACATGAAAACCACTATAGGCGATGTCAGACTCAATATTTTGATATCTACTGGTTGTCTGAAAAGGAATGTACTGTAGGCCTATTGAGGTGCCCCAGCAAAGGCCCAATACCTGAGCTATCAAAACCGACTAACAGGCATGTTGTATTGTATGTGAACTAGTCGATGAGAGTTTTTGGGTGTGGACTGTGTGGGTATAGGCTACAAAATGAAAGTAAACAAAATGATACAATGAAACAATGATGTGGGCTCCAATGTATTTAAACAAGACTCTACTGTAAATATTCTGTGTCATTCTGAGGCATTACAATATCAAACAGTTAAGCTTTTGAACTTGTTAAGTTACCTCTGATTTGCTGTTATTTTGGGGTAATCTGAAACAAACAAAATATTTAAAATATTACTTGGGAATAGGAATGAGTGAAATTTCCAGATGATATAACCTAATAATGTGTGTATACCATTGACAGTGTATAAGGTGTATACATAGTTAGGCTCGCGGAGAATCTAGGCTAGGCTACACCCCTTTTCTCTGCCAGCAAGCTTATGCATAATGAGTCGGCAGTATGCAGGAGTGAGCGAATGAATGAATGAATGAATGAATGAATGAGTCCATGGTTGTTTGCATTGTTGTTAGCCTCTGGAATGTTCTCTATTAAGAACCTTTCAATAGGCTCTTTACTTTAAAATGAACCTGGTGGTTCAACTTCATAGCAAACCTAGGAGAATAAGCTTAAATCTTATTACACTCTCTGCCTTGGTTGAACAAACAGTTTAACAGTTTGGAGTCATTGTGCTTGACCCTGACAGGAAGTCCCGGTCCCCAAAAATACTTTCATAAACAATATATGAACAAACTGCAAATTTCTTGCGTTTACTTAACTCACTAGGAAAAGTAAATCTCATTCTGATTGATGGAAAGAACCCATTTGGAAGCCTTAGGGCCGGGGGCCAATTGCGTCAGTCTCCCACATTCACCACCACCACACAACGCAAGACCATCTTGCGCAAAGAATGGTGTTGTGCACCTCAGCCAGCCCTCTCTCTGGAGTATGGGAGTGCCCCACAAAGACAGCATTATCACTCAGGGTCTGGATGCAGTCCAACTGGAAAGATACTACATACCTCGAAGAGGTTTAAAGTTTACTGTTATAGGCTACCATTTACTGATTAACCACTTTTACAATGTTTTTCCGAAGATAAATCATATTTCATGGAGCAAAGGGTGACTAGCACAATTGACAGGCGTAGTCTTTATTTGATATGATATAATCTCCTCAAAAATATATTGCTATTGTTACCTGGAAGTATAAACATCAAATCAAAATACATCACATCACCTATGCCACGCATGTAATTACTGTATAGGATATTTAATTGCTCTTTGTACAGAAAGTTACATTACATTTCTGAGAGTGTTAGACCTACTTCAGAAAAGCTTTTATCAGACCTTATGTTAGCCACAAAAATCTTCATAGGCCTACAACATAGCCAAGCCTATCAAAATGCTTTAATCCAGGTATAGTCTCCAATCACTTCCCCCATGTAACTTTCCAAGTGGAAACTTTGGACTTTTAAAATGATTTCCAAAACACTCACAAGAACAATTTTCTATGTGATGTGTTCTGTGAAATTAGTTTTGCTTTTTTGTCATTGAGCTGCAGCCTAATATGTAGCCTCTGGCTGTTTGGTTCCCTCTACAAATATCACTCAATAGGAATTACGTCATACCGCTAAAGTTAGCGGGAGGGAATCATGACGAATGGACCAATAGGATCCCGATTATGTAAATGAGCCAAGCAGGTCCTTGTGTAGCGCAGTGGTTTGCAGTGCATACCGAGGATCTCGTTCACTAGTCTATTCAAACGCTCGGGAGCCTTGCGGATCCGTTAACACTGAACAGAACTGCAACTCTACAGAAGTATCTCGCACATTCGTGGACCGTGCATGGTTATCTAAAATAGTTATAACAAACGTTGATAGGTCATGTCTCTTCCGATGTGTCCTTTTTAACGTGAGCAAGCGGATTTTTGCATACTGCCTTGGAAGTAGAAAAGAGGAGAGAACGAAACGAGGCGCCCAAAATGAAGCACAAAGTAAGTGTCCAGCCATAACGTTACTTGGCGTAAGATTGTTTCCGTATTGTTTGTAACTTGTATGTTAAGGAATATAGAACTTTAACTGATAAATGCTGCTATCAGAAAGAAGGGAGAGCTCTTTGCCTACTTACTAATGTAGTGAAGTGTTATCAGTCGTGAGTAGCCCTCATCATCCGGAAGAATGTTACTGGTAACTTTGTATCACTTTGCCCCCAATTTGTCCTTGTTCCTATCTTTATTGCCCCACAAATATTTAAAGCCACCAGAGTGATGTCTGATTTTAGTAATGGAGGGACGATCTGTGGAAGTTGTAGGCTACTTGAATGAAATAAGTGGTCAATCCATTCTTTTATGAAGTAACAAGTACTCAGCTGTAAGATGGTAGAAAACTCTCCTCGTGATGCTGAGACTGGTGCCGCAAATCCACTCTCCCCGTCCTGTAGTCAGCGCTAACTTCTCATATGCGATCCAAATGGGGGCATGCATTGACTGCCAATACACTCTGGTGTCAAAATCTGTGATGCATTATATAAATGAATCTTGCCCTGACACAGCTAGCCTTTTTGAGTTGATGGCTTATTTCATGAGAATCAGCATTTGTGCTCTCGTTTAGGCTATAAGCGAAGTGGCCCTTTTTGTGCGTGATTTACGTTTCCGAGTTTAAATTCTATTAGAGACTGCAGTATACCTTATTTAACTCGAGTGGTTTTGGATGAGTAAGTGTTGCATGCCTTTGCCATGACTCCTGTGACTGCCACTTCAGATGTTATTAACAGTCCCTGGGATCCATGTTCTCTCCACTGACTTCATTGAAATGATTCCATTGTTTGGGCCCACTGTACATCATTATGTCCTGTGTTAGGCTTTGTTGAGATACAAGAGCAGGCTCTGTCACTGATCTAAGTGTGTAGTGCTTATGGTGAAGGGGGGGGGGGGGAGGAATCCAGACACGCAATGGGGTTGTTGGCTCTCGTAGTCATTTAGGGGGAGGAAAAAAGCCCCCCTTCTACCCTCTACCCCCCCTTCTCTCATTAACATCTCACTGAGCCACTGCAGGGATCATGGGAATGTTCGCTTCCTACTATGGTAGGAGAGGATTTCGGAAACTATCTCTCTCGCTCTTCCTGAATGGAATGCTTTTGTCCACTTCACACTCTATCTGTGGAATGTAGGACACTTGGCAGGATTCTCCTGAGCCGCCGCTGGCCGCCGCCGCCGCTGCTGTGTACTTCCATCCAGGTTGTTTGGATTCCTCCTGCAGTGCCGCATCGAATAGCAACACCGCCGGCTTAAGCTTGCTCCCCTCTTCCCAGCACTTACGTAGTACTAGGTGTATGTGCATTGGTCTGTGTGTGTGTGTGTGTGTGTGTGTGTGTGTGTGTGTGTGTGTGTGTGTGTGTGTGTCACCAGGCCTTATATGGAGAGGCCAAAGTAATGCAGTGATTTCAAAGACTCAGGAGTAATGTGTCAGAGGCTCTCTCTCTCTCCTCTCTTTTTCTCTCTCTCACACACACTTACACACAAACACACACATGTTGGAATGCTGTGTGTGTGTGTGTGTGTGTGTGTGTGTGTATGTTTCTCAGCACAGGCTTTTCCTCAGAAAGGACGTAAATCATTGTAGGTGGTGGGATTTCATGTCTCTTCTCTTACCAAGCACTATTTCTCGCTGGTGAGCGAAGTGTGTGTGTGTGTGTGTGTGTGTGTGTGTGTGTGTGTGTGTGTGTGTGTGTGTGTGGTATGCGCAGTTCTGTGTTTGTTGTTGTTCCCGTGTGTCTTGGCAAGACTGCGGGATCATGGGATGTTTGAGGTGTATTTTTTTGGGTTCAGGGTCAGGGAATGTCTGCTGGCGTGTCAGAGGTCAGGCTGCTCTTTTACACACACACACACACACACACTCACACTCACACTCACTCACTCACTCACTCGCTCACTCAACCTCACACTGACACATGGTGTGCACACATACAATCACACACACACACACACACACACACACACACACACACACACACACACACACACACTCATTCACATTCACTGTCACTCAGCCACACACTAGCACACACACACGTACACACTCGAACTCTGTCAGACCTGCACATGAGTGAGCAGTTCTTGACTTCTAGTGACAACAGTGTGTGTGTGTGTGTGTGTGTGTGTGTGTGTGTGTGTGTGTGTGTGTGTGTGTGTGACTGGTTGGACTATCAGCTGTTATGTAAACCCCATGCAAAGAGAGACCACAGGGTATGCCAGTTCTATAAACACTAGACTAGAACTGCTGATTGTGTGTGAAAAGCCTATGTGATCACACTCTGTTTGCCACACACACACACACACACAAACTTTGTTGGTTCAGAGCTTTGCCCTCTATTAGATATTTAGACTTGGATTCAAAACCCACTGCTTTTTTTTGTTTGTTTTTTTTTGTTCAGTGGTCAAAGATCGACGAGGTGCTCCATGAAACATTAGTCTCTCGCTCGACTGACTGCGTCAGCTAGAATAACTTTTACAGAGAATATCAACGTCGTCATGCTTTCCAAACCAGATCACCTGGTGTTTCCACAGTCAGGCCCCCTTGTTAAAGGGTCACCATGACCGACAACAGGCCTCTGTGATGTCAGCGACGCTGGGATATTTTCCAACAGGTGTGCAGGTGTGTGTGCTGAAGGCCTGTCTGTCATTTAGTGGTTACGCGGCTAATGCTTTAAGTCTCACCTTCAAGATCTAGACTGAGGCTGCTGCAGCCTCCAGCGCCTCCTGTTCGGACTGGAATAAGAAAGGAGACTGAATGGGGCTTTTC
Organism: Sardinella longiceps; assembly: GCA_027497455.2. Taxonomy (NCBI): domain Eukaryota; kingdom Metazoa; phylum Chordata; class Actinopteri; order Clupeiformes; family Clupeidae; genus Sardinella; species Sardinella longiceps. Next base: position 4,649,774 of record JAODXP020000029.1, on the reverse strand, counting down.
AATTCTGGGTTCAGTTGCTTTAAAGGAAAATACCGGAGTGAATTCAAGCATAGCCCTGTTGAAAGAGCTTGCTAAATGCGCTAGTTAGCGAGTGGAACAAAATAATTTGGTACAGCACAGACCGAACGCGAACGCAGAAGCGAACAGGCACTTTACACTGAATCAATAGTGTTGGAAACCGAAAGTAAGATCTGAGGTTACATTGACTCAATGTAAAGTGTTTCGCGTTCGCGTTAGGTCTATGCTGTTCGAAATTCTTTCATTTCATGCGAAATATATTGCTGTTAGAAGGCTCGTGCAGCAGGGCTATGCTTAAACTTCCTCTGGTATTTTCCTTTAAGTCTCACCTTCAAGACTGAGGCTGCTGCTGCCTCCAGCTCCTCCTGTTAGGACTGGAATAAGAAAGGAGGCTGAATGGGGCTTTTCAATTCAGGGTTCAGCTGGAAGGTGTGTTGGTTATGCATGAGGTCATTATGGCATGTCTGTCTACCTTTTTTTTTCTTTTTTTTATGCTGTTGGGGGAAAGGTCCCCTCCTTTTGATTGGTACACACATTTAGTCACTAATGTCCACACACACACACACACATATACACACACACAAATACAATCGCACTCATGCACACAGACACACTCGCTCACTTACTTATATTTTCACACACATGCACCTACTCACTAAATGTTCACACACACACACACACACACACACACACACACACACACACACACGTACTGTACAATCGCACTCACACACACACACCTACTCACCAATGTTCACACACACACACACACACACACACACACACACACATACTGTACAATCGTACTCACACACACACACCTACTCACCAATGTTCACACACACACACACACACACACACACACACACACACACACACGCCCAAAAGCTCCTGTTTGTTCCTCATGGTTCTCAGGAGGCTTACGTAAGTGCAGCAGAAATAGCTGTGTGACCACAATGAGGAGTGATTAGGTGAATCAGTGTTCTTCTGGCTCGGACAGAGCCAAGCCGTATCCCCCCTTTTCTCCACCCCATTCCGTCTGCCCTCTCTCTCTCCCTCTCTCTTTCTCTCTGTCTCCCTCTATCTCTCTCTCTCCCTCCCATACTCTCTCAATCTCTCTTTCTCTCTGTCTCCCTCTATCTCTCTCTCCCTCCCATACTCTCTCAATCTCTCTTTCCCTCTCTTTCTCTCTGTCTCCCTCTATCTCTCTCTCCCCCATACTCTTTCACTCTCTCTCTTTCCCTCTGACTCCCTCTCTCTTTCTCTCTCTCTCTCTCTCTCTCTCTCTCTCTTATACTCTTTCACTCTCTCTCTCCCTCTCTTACTCTGTGTCCCTCTCTCCCTCCCTTACTCACTCACTCTCTGTCTCTCTCTCACTCTCTTTTTTTTCTTCGCTCTTTCACGGTCTTCTTTTTCATCTCAGGTTCCAGGCTGGGGTTCAGGCCAAGCGAGGCAAAGGGAAAAGAAGGGAAGCAGAGAGACATTGTTCTGGGGGCCAGTGCCTGAAGAGGCAGAGAAAGAGGGGAGGCGGGCAGGAGAGAGAGAGAGAGAGAGAGAGAGAGAGAGAGAGAGAGAGAGGCAGTGAGAGTTTTGTGTTGAAAGAGAGGGGGGGGGTAAGGGATGGTGGTGAAGAAAAACTGGGAAGTGGGAGGTAACAGCATGGGCAAGTGGAGTTGGATGATGTGTGTGTGATAGAATGTGTGTTTGCGTGCATTCCTCTCTCTCTCTCTCTCGCTCTCTTTGTGTGTGTGTGTGTATGTGTGAGTGTTGGCAGAGGAAGTTGAGCCATTTATGAAGAAAAAGTGGCTTGTCCAATGGGGAAGTTGCACCATAATTGATCTTATTTGTAGTAGAGTTCTGTTGTTGTGGTTCATTTTTAAATTCACTTTTTTTAACCTCCCCTCCACAGGGGTTTGCCAGGGTTTTTACCAGGGTTAAGGAGTTTTTTGTGTGTGTGTGTGTGTGTGTGTGTGTGTGTATGTGTGTGTGTGTGTGTGTGTGTGTGTGTGTGTGTGTGTGTGTGTGTGTGTGTGTGTGTGTGTGTGTGTGTGTGTGTGTGTGTGTGTGTGTGTGTGCGAGTGAGGGAGAGAGACCATTGTTAAGAGATTTCTTCCCTGCTCAGCCATTCTCCACTCTCCAGGAGAGCAGGCTTGTCAGTTTGCCAGCAGGTCTTCTGTTCTTACCACCAGCAGGACCGAACCGAAGCCCTGGTCATTTAGACCTGTCGATACTGTGTCTGTCCATCAATCAATATGGCACCCTTTCCCTCTTCTCACTTCTTTATGTCGGTGTCTGTCTGTCTGTCTGTCCTCCTGTCTGTCCCACGCCATGGTGTCCCATGCCGTCTCGCTCTCTGACAGAGTCATTCATTCACACACACACACACACACACACACACACACACACACACATTCGTGCACTAACTCAGAGGTTCATACATGCTGTTGCTGCTGTGTCTGTCAGTGTGTGAGAGAGGCCTCAGACTGTTGCCTATTTTATTGGCGTGTCTGTCTGTCTGTCTGTCCTTGGACCATGACACAGTTTAGCAAAAAAAGATAAAGTGGAACCAAAGAAGAGATAATCCTGATTTTTTTGCCACACTTTCACACTGCAGACCAAGGATTTTACGGTTATATCTTTATCAGTCTTTCAACATCAATGACATCACCTTACACGAATGGCACTGCAAGGGTCATACAGTACTTCCTTCCTTTTGCCTGAATATTCAGGGACTTTATGGAAGCCTTGAAGGGACAAAAAGGTTTTTGCCACAATGCTCTCTCAGCACCATGGATCTGGAGGAGTGTCCCCATGCGAAGAATGGCCAGGGTGAAAGAGGGGAAGATGACGGCATTGTGCAACCCTGACACAGACAGGAAACAGCCCCCTCACACACACACACACACACACACACACACACACACACACACACACACACACACACGCATCTACGACAAAAACGACCAATCAT